>JAEOAE010001482.1:0-117991 GCA_036365155.1 Meriones psammophilus | reverse complement strand
TGTTCTGGGTGTCCTTTTGAAAGCGGGTTTTTAAGTGCTAATTACTCTGGAGTCATATTGTTGGATGCGGGTTTTTAAGTGTTCTGGGTGTCCTTTCTTTGAAGTGGGTTTTAAGTTCTCTGAGTCTCCTTATTGGAAGCAGGTTTTATGTGCTCTGGAGTCATTTTGTTGGTGGCGGTTTTTAAGTGTTCTGGATCCTTTCAGTTTTGGGGTTATTAAGTGCTCTGGAGTCATTTCAGGAAATGGGTTTTTATGTGTTCTGGTGTCCGCTCATGGTGTTTAGTTTTTAAGTGCTCTGGTCATTTCTTTGGAAGCGGTGTTTAAGTGCTCTGAGTCATGTCTTTGAAGTGGGTTTTTAAGTGCTCTGGATTCATTTCAAGGGAAGCGGTTTTTAAGTGCTCTGGAGACATTTAGTTGGAAGCGAGTTTTTAAGTGCTCTGAGTCATTTATTTGAAGCAAGGTTTTAAGTGTTCTAGAGTCATTTTGTTGGAAACGATTTTTTAAGTGTTCTGGTGTTCTTTCTCGGAAGCGGGTTTTTAATTGCTGTGGAGTCATTTTGTTGAATCGTGGGTTTTAAATTCTCAGGAGTCATTTTTGTTGGAAGCGGTTTTTAAGTGCCTGAGCCATTTTCTTTTGAGTCGCTTCGCTTTGAAGTGGGTTGTAATTACTCTGGAGTCATTTCTTTGCAAACGCTTTTTTTATGTGCGCTGAGGTCATTTTTTTGAAGCGGGTTTTTAAGTGTTCGGAGTCCTTTCCTTGGATCGGGCTTTAAGTGCTCTGAGACATTTTTTTGGAAGCGGTTTTTAAGTGCTCTGGAGTTGTTTCCTTGAAGGGGTTTTAAGTGCTCTGGATTCATTTCGCTGAAACGGGTTTTTATGTGCTCTGAGGTCATTTTTTTGGCAGCGGTTTTTAAGTGTACGCTGTCCTTTTTTTGAAGTGGGTTTTTAAGTCTTCTGGTATTCTTTCATTTTTTAAGTGCTCTGATTCATTTCGCTTGGAAACGGTTTTTTATGTGCTCTGAGGTCATTTTTTTGGCAGCTTGTTTTTAGTGTAAATGGTGTCCTTTCTTTGGAAGTCTTTTTAAGTCTCTGGTATCCTTTCATTGGTAGCAGGTTTTTAAGTGCTCTGAGTCATTTCATTGGTAGCTGGTTTTAGGTGCCTGGATTCATTTGGTTGGAAGCGGGTTTTAAGTGCTCTGGAGTCATTTCACTGAAATTGGGTTTTTAGTGCTCTGGAGTCATTTTGTTGGAAACGGGTTCATGTGCTTTAGGTCATTTCGTTGGAAGCAGGTTTTTAAGTGTTCTGGTGTCCTTTTGTTGAAGCGGTTTTAAGTGCTCTGAGTCATTTCGTTGGAAGCATGTTTTAAATTGCTGGGAGTCATTTCGCTTTAAGTGGGTTTTAAATGCTCTGAGTCATTTTTTTGGAAGCAAGGTTTTAAGTGCTCTGAGTCATTTCGCTTTGAAGGGTTTTAAGTGTTCTGGGGTCATTTTGTTGAAGTGGGTTTTAAATGCTCTGAGTCATTTTTGGAAGCAGGTTTTTAAGTGCTCTGAGTCATTTCTTTGAAAGAGTGTTTTTAATTGCTGTGGAGTCATTTCGCTTTTAATTGCCGGTATTTGAGTGTTCTGAGTCCTTCTTTGGAAGCGGTTTTAAGTGCTCTGAGTCATTTCGTTGGAAGCGGTTTTAATTCTGGAGTCCTTTCTTTGAAGTGGGTTTTTAATTGCTCTGGAGTCATTTCAGTTGGGTTTTTAATTGTTATGGTGTCCTTTTTTTGGAAGTGGGTTTTAAGTGCTCTGGAGTCATTTTGTTGGAAGCGGTTTTAAGTGCTCTGGAGTCATTTTTGAAGCAGGTTTTTAATGTTCTGGAGTCATTTTGTTGGAAGCAGGTTTTAATTGCTCTGAGTCATTTCGCTGAAGGGTTTTAGTGCTCTGAGTCATTTAGCTGGAAGCAGGTTTTTAATTGCTCTGAGTCATTTATTTGAAAGCGGTTTTTAAGTGCTCTGAGTCATTTTTTTGGAAGCGGGTTTTTAAGTGCTCTGAGTCATTTCATTTTTTTAATTGCTGTGAGTCATCCGCTTTTGCCGGTTTTTTAAGTGCTCTGAGTCATTTGTTGGAAGCGGGTTTTAAGTGTTCTGGAGTTCATTTCTTTGAAGTGGGTTTTAAGTGCTCTGGAGTCCTTTTTTTGAAGCGGTTTTTGCGGGTGCTCTGGAGTCATTTTGTTGGAGGCGGGTTTTAAGTGTTCTGAGTCCTTTGTTGTAAGCGGGTTTTAAGTGATCTGGGTCATTTTTGGAAGCGGTGTTTAATTGCTCTGAGTCATTTCTTTTGAAGCCAGTTTTTAAGTGTTCTGGAGTCCTTTCATTGGAAGCAGGTTTTTAAGTGCTCTGAGTCATTTCTTTGAAGCGGGTTTTAAGTGCTCTGGAGTCATTTGTTTGAAGCAGGTTTTATGTGCTCTGAGTCATTTTGTTGGAAGCGGGTTTTTAAGTGCTCTGGAGTCATTTATTTGGAAGCAAGTTTTTAAGTGCTCTGAGTCATTTTGTTGGAAATGGTTTTTTAAGTGTTCTGTGTTCTTTCTTTGAAGCGGTTTTTAATTGCTGTGGAGTCATTTTGTTGAATCGGGTTTTTAAATTCTCAGGAGTCATTTTGTTGGAAGCGGTTTTTAAGTGCTCTGGAGCCATTTTGTTGGAAGCGGGTTTTAAGTGCTCTGGAGTCATTTCGCTTGGAAGGGGTATGTAATTACCTGGATTCATTTTTTGGAAACGCTTTTTTACGTGTTCTGAGGTCATTTTTTGGAAGCGGTTTATAAGTGTTCGGGTGTCCTTTCCTTGGAAGTGGGTTTTAAGTGCTCTGGAGACATTTCGCTGGAAGAGGGTTTTTAAGTGTTCTGGGGTCCTTTAGTTGAAGTGGGTTTTTAAGTGCTCTGGGGTCATTTCATTGAGTTGGGTTTTTAAGTGCTTCTGGATTCATTTCATTTGAAGCAGGTTTTTAAGTGCTCTGAGTCATTTCATTGAAATTGGGTTTTTAATGCTCTGAGTCATTTTGTTGGAAACGGGTTTTTATGTGCTTTGAGGTCATTTCGTTGGCAGCAGGTTTTAAGTGTTCTGGTGTCCTTTTGTTTTAAACGGGTTTTTAAGGTGCTCTGGAGTCATTTCGCTGGTAGCTGGTTTTTAATTGCTCTGGAGTCATTTGTTGGTGGCAGGTTTTGAGTGTTCTGGAGTCCTTTTGTTGGAACCGGTTTTTAAGTGCTCTGAGTCATTTCTGCTGGAAGCAGGTTTTTAATTGTTCTGGAGTCCTTTCGCTTGAAGTGGGTTTTTAAGTGCTCTGGAGTCATTTCTTTGAAGCGGTTTTTAACTGCTCTGGTGTCATTTCTTGAAGCCGGTTTTAAGTGTTCTGGTATCCTTTCGTTGGAAGCAGGTTTTTATGCTCTGAGTCATTTTGTTGAAGTGGGTTTTAAATGCTCTGGAGTCATTTAGTTGGAAGCAGGTTTTTAAGTGCTCTGGAGTCATTTCGCTGGAAGCAGGTTTTAAGTGCTCTGAGTCATTTAGTTGGAAACGGGTTTTTAAGTGTTCTGGAGTCATTTATTTGAAAGCAAGGTTTTAATTGCTCTGGAGTCATTTTGTTGGAAACGGGTTTTTAAGTGTTCTGGTGTTCTTTCTTTGGAAGCGGGTTTTAATTGCTCTGGAGTCATTTTGTTGAAATCGGGTTTTAAAATCTCTGGAGTCATTTTGTTGGAAGCGGTTTTTTAAGTGCTCTGGAGCCATTTCGTTGGAAGTGGGTTTTTAAGTGCTCTGAGTCATTTCGCTGGAAGTGGGTATGTAATTACTCTGATTCATTTCTTTGGAAACATTTTTTTATGTGCGCTGGAGGTCATTTTTTTGGAAGCGGGTTTTAAGTGTCTGGGTGTCCTTTCCTTGGATCGGGTTTTTAAGTGCTCTGGAGACATTTCTTTGGAAGCAGGTTTTTAAGTGTTCTGGAGTGTCCTTTAGTTGGAAGTGGGTTTTTAAGTGCTCTGGGGTCATTTTATTTGAGTTGGGTTTTTAAGTGCTCTGATTCATTTCCTGGAAGCAGGTTTTTAAGTGCTCTGAGTCATTTCATTGAAGCAGGTTTTTAGTGCTCTGGAGTCATTTTTGTTGGAAGCGGGTTTTTGCTTTAGGAGTCATTGTCTGGGTTTTATTGAGTCGCTTTGTTGGAAACGGTTTTTTTATGATTCATTTCTGAAACGGTCATTTTGGCAGCGTGTTTTTAAGTGTAATGCTGTCCTTTCTTTGAAGCTCTGGTTTTTAAGTCTTCTGGTATCCTTTCGCTGGTAGCAGGTTTTTAAGTGCTCTGGAGTCATTTCATTGAAATTGGGTTTTTAGTGCTCTGGAGTCATTTCGCTGGAAACGGGTTCATGTGCTTTTAGGTCATTTCTTTGGAAGCAGGTTTTTTAAGTGTTCTGGTGTCCTTTGTTGGAAGCGGGTTTTTAAGTGCTCTGGAGTCATTTCGTTGGAGGCATGTTTTTAATTGCTGTGAGTCATTTTTTAAATGCTTTGGTTGGTTTGTAAGTGCTCTGGAGTCATTTCATTGTAAGCAGGTTTTTAAGTGTTCTGGGATCCTTTCTTTGAAGCATGTTTTTAAGTGCTCTGAGTCATTACGCTGGAAGCTGGTTTTTCTGTGTTCTGTGTCCTTTCGCTGGGCGCATTTTTTAAGTGCTCTGGGGTCATTTCGCTGGAAGCGGTTTTTAAGTGCTCAGGAGTCATTTAAGTGCTCGGCCGGTTTTTAAGTGCTCTGGAGTCATTTCGCTGGAAGCGGTTTTTAGTGTTCTGGTGTCCTTTCGCTGGAAGTGTGTTTTTAAGTGCTCTGGGGTCATTTCGCTGGAGTTGGGTTTTTAAGTGCTCTGAATTCATTTCCATGGAAGCAGGTTATTAAGGCTCTGGAGTCATTTTGTTGGTAGCTGTACAGTGTGATATATCACTTTTCAGTTTTGCTGTATTCCTATTTGAGCGAGGGACAAACATGTGATTTATTTTACAAAGTAGTGCTTTTCTTTTCTTTCAGTTTTCCTGTATACCTAATTGTGTGAGCAACACACATGTGATTTAGTTTACTATGTAGTGCATTATGCTTAAGTTCTTTTGTTGGAAACTTGTTCCTGTTACTGTTAGAACAATTTAGGTTATGGATAGGTTAGGTTAGGGTTAGGTTAGGTTATATCACTTGTCAGTTTTCCTGTTATAATAATTGAAAAGGAGACACATATGTGAATTAGTTTACAAAGTTGTGCTTTATGCTTGTTCTTTCTTTCGATGGAATCTTGTTTCTGTGCCATACAGTTCGAGATAACACTTCAAATTTTCCTGTTATAATAATTGAATGGGCGACAGGTATGTGAATTAGTTTACAAAGTTGTGCTTTGCTTCTGTTCTTTATGATGGAAACTTGTTTCTGTGCTGTACAGCACGATATATCACTTTTCAGTTTTCCTGTATTCCCAATTGAGCGAAACGACACACATGTGATTTAGTTTACAAAGTAGTGCTTTGCTTTTCTGTTCTTTCATTCGAAACTTGTTCCTAAGTCACACAGTGCGATATATCACTTTTCAGTTTTCCTGTTATAATAATTGAATATGCGACACACATGTGAATTAGTTTATAAAGTAGTGCTTTGCGCTTATGTTCAAGGGTTAGGTTAGTGTTAGGTTAGGGTCCTATTAGGTTAGGTTAGGTTAGGTGTTAGGTTTAGGATTAGGTTAGGTTAGCATTAGGTTATATCACTTTTCTTTTACCTGTTACAATAATTGAACAGGCGACAAGTATGTGAATTAGTTTACAAAGTAGTTCTTTACTTTTCTGTTTTTTTGTTCAAAATTGTTTCTGTGCTGTAGAGTGCGATATATCACTTTTCAGTTTTCTTGTTATAATAATTGAACAGGCGACACGATGTGAATTAGTTTAAAAAGTTGTGCTTTATGCTTCTGTTCTTTCGATGGAAACTTGTTTCTGTGCCATACAGTTGTGGATAACAGTTCTTAGTTTTCCTGTATTCCTAATTGAGCGAGCCACACACATGTGATTCCGCTTAAAAAGTAGTGCTTTGCTTTTCTGCTGTTTCGCTCAAACTTGTTCCAGTGCTGTACAGTGTGATATATCACTTTTCAGTTTTCCTGTTATAATAATTGAACAGGCGACACGTATGTGAATTAGTTTACAAGGTTGTGCTTTATGCTTTTTTTTCTTTCAATGGAAACTTGTTTCTGTCCTGTACAGTGGGAGAAAACACTTTTCAGTTTTCCTGTATTCCTAATTGACCAAGCAACACATATGTGATTCTGTTTACACAGTAGTGATTTGTGTTTATGTTCCTTAGGTTAGGTTAGGTTAGGTAGGCTTAGTGTTAGTGTTAGGTTAGGGTTTTAAGGTTAGGTTAGAGATAGGGTTAGGTTATATCACTTTTCAGTTATCCTCTTATAATAATTGAACAGGTGACACGTATGTGAATTAGTTTACAAAGTATTGCTTTGCTTTTCTGTTTTTCCATTGGAAACTTGTTCCTGTGCGGTACAGTGCAATATATCACTTGTCAGTTTTTCTGTTATAATAAATGAATGGGCGACACATATGTGAATTAGTTTACATAGTTGTGTTTTGTGTTTCTGTTCTTTCGATGGAAACTTGTTTCTGTGTCATACACTGAGAGATAACACTTCTGTTTTCCTGTATTCCTAATTGAGCGAGAAACACACATGTGATTCCGCTTAAAAGTAGTGCTTTATGCTTTTTTTCTTCTGTTGGAAACTTGTTTCTGTGCTGTACAGTGTGATATATCACTTTTCAGTGTTCCTGTTATAATAATTGAACGGTCGACACGTATGTGAATTAGTTTACAAAGTTGTGCTTTTTGTTTCTGTTCTTTCGATGGAAATTTGTTCCTGTGCTGTACAGTGTGATATATCACTATTTACTTTTCCTATTATAATAATTGAACGGGCCACACGTATGTGAATTAGTTTACAAAGTTGTGCTTTATGCTTCTGTTCTTTCGATGAAAAATTGTTTTTTGCTGCACAGTTCGTTATATCACTTTTCAGTTTTCCTGTGTTCCTAACTGAGCAAGCGACACACGTGATTCCGCTTAAAAGTAGTGCTTTGCTCTTCTGTTTTTTTGTTGGAAACTTGTTCCTGTGCTGTACAGTGCTGTACAGTGCGATATATCGCTTTTCAGTTTTCCTATATTCCTAATTGAGCGAGCAACACACATGTGATTCCGCCAAAAGTAGTGTTTGCTTTTGTGTTTACAAAGTTGTCCTTTGCCTTCTGTTATTTCGATGAAAATTGTTTTTTGACATACATTTTGATATATCTCTTTCAGTTTTCCTGTATTCCTAATTGAGCTAGTGTCACACATGTGATTTAGTTTACAAAGTAGTTCTTTATGCTTGTTCTTTCCCTTGGAAACTTGTTCTGTTAGAATAAGTTTCCTACCTTGTTCTTGTTAGGAACAAGTTAGGTTAGGTTTAGGTTAGGTTAGGCTTTAGGATTAGGTTAGGTTTAGGTAGCTTTAGGTTAGGTTAGGTTAGGCTTAGGTTAGGCTAGGCTAGGTTAGGGCTAGGTTAGGTTAGGATTAGGTTAGCGGGTTAGGTTAGGTTAGGCTAGGGATATATCACTTTTCAGTTTTCCTTTGTAATAATTGAAGGGGCGACAGGTATGTGAATTAGTTTGTAAAGTTGTGCATTGTGTTGCTGTTCTTTCAATGGAAACTTGTTACTGTGCCTTATGGTGCGAGATAACACTTTTCATTTTTCCTGTATTCCTAATTGAGCGAGCGACACACATGTGATTCCGCTTAAAAGTAGTGCTTTGCTTTTCTTTTCTTTCAGAGGAAACTTATTCCTGTGCTGTACAGTGCGATATATCAATTTTCAGTTTTCCTGTATTCCTAATTGAGCGAGTAACACACATGTAATTTAGTTTACAAAGTAGTGCTTTGTGTTTCTGTTCTTCTGTTGGAAACTTGTTTCTGTGCTGTACAGTGTGATATATAACTTTTCTTTTTCCTGTATTCCTAACTGAGCAGCGACACACATGTGATTCCGCTTAAAAGTAGTGCTTTGCTTTTCTGTTCTTTCTGCTCAAACTTGTTCCTGTGCTGTACAGTGTGACATATCACTTTTCATTTTTCCTTTATTCCTAATTGAGTGAGCGACACACATGTGATTTAGTTTTCAAAGTAGTGCTTTGTGTTTCTGTTCTTCTGTTGGAAACTTGTTTCTGTGCTGTACAGTGTGATATATCACATTTTAGTTTTCCTGTTATAATAATTGAAAGGGCAACACGTATGTGAATTAGTTTACAAAGTTGTGCTTTATGCTTGTTCTTTGATGGAAACTAGTTTCTGTGCCATACAGAGCGAGATAACACTTTTCCGCTTTCCTGTATTCCTAATTGAGCGAGCGACACACATGTGATTCCGCTTAAATATAGTGCTTTGCTTTTCTGTTCTTTCATTAGAAAATTGTTCCTGTGCTGTATAGTAGCTATATCACTTTTCAGTTTTCCTGTATTCCTAATTGAGCGAGAGAAACACATGTTACTTAGTTTACAAAGTTGTGTTTTTATGCTTCTGTTCTTTCGCTTAGCTGCTAGGGTTAGGGTTAGAGTTAGGTTAGGTTACGGTTAGGGTTAGTGTTATGGTTATTGCCAGGGTTATGCTTATATCACTTTTCAGTTTTCCTGTTAAAAATTGAACAGGCGACACGTATGTGTATTAGTTTACAAAGTTGTGCTTTGTGTTTCTGTTCTTTCGATGAAAACTTGTTTTTTGCAGTACAGTTCAATATATCACTTTTCAGTTTTCCTATATTCCTAATTGAGCGAGTGACACACATGTGATTTAGTTTACAAAGTAGTGCTTTATGCTTTCTGTTCTTCTGTTGGAAACTTGATTCGGTGCTGTACAGTGTGATATATCACTTTTATTTTTCCTGTTGTAATAATTGAACGGGACACACGATGTGTGAAATAGTTTACAATGTTGTGCTTTATGCTTGTGTTCTTCTTTTTTTTTTTTTTTAACCTCGTTTATAGCAGCTTTTTTGTAATAGCCAGAACCTGAAACAACGCAGATATCCATCAACGGAGGAATGGGTACAGAAATTGTGGTATTTTTATACAATGGAATACTACTCAGCAATCAAAAAGGAGGAAATCATGAAATTTGCAGGCAAATGGTGGGATCTAGAAAAGATCATTCTGAGGGAAATAACTCATATTTTTTAATGTTTCATATTTTTAAAAATTAATCTACTTTATGCAGTCACTGGCTACAAGCCATTCTATACTTTTGAGATGTGTTCTCATTTTAACTTTTCATTCTCTAATTTATCCCTTAAATGAATCCAATTTACAAGTCAGATTGAAAACAATTTTCCCAAGCCTGCCTCTAGCATTCTTATCTCATTATCATACCTATTTTACATGCTGTCACTACAATTTTCAAAGCCTAACTCTGTCATGTTAATATTTATTAATACATGCAGATCATCATGAAAATCTGAGTAGGTGAAATACATATTTTCATATTCCACTAATAATATTATTTTACTTCATATATATTTACTGAAATATAGATACACATGTTTGCATATATATATATATATATATATATATATATATATATATATATATATATCTTGTCACAATGCCATGTAATTATGAGTACACTGGGCAGTGATCTAAAGTACTAAATTTTAAGTTCTGAAACTAAGTTGATATAACTTTACCATCCTGTGTAACAACCCAAGTATGAAATTATAGTATTGAGTATCCATGGCTCACTGTAAATGGGTCAGAGCATAGTAGTATTATCTATGTTTTTGATATCAACATCCAAAAATGGAAAGCTATGCTTCTGATTGGTTGTGTTTCTATTCATTCACTTAACTCACATTTATTAAAATTTGACAGTTAATAATGTCAATATTTTAACCTTACTAAGTAAAATATTTTTAAAATCTTCTGAACTTATTAGAAGATCATAATATGCTACACTGAAAATTTTAGATGACAATGTGGGTTTTGCATTTTAGTCTGTTATAAGATGGTTTATATTTATTGAATTATATACATTGAATTATCCCAAATTTTCTCAGATGAAGCCTAGTTGATCATGATGGTTGATGTTTTTGATGTGTTTCTGGATTTGTTTTTTTTTTTTTTATCTTATCTTTTTTTTTTTTTTCAATGCAGTTTATTCAGTAACCTTGAATAATCATGTGATTATTGCTTTAATCATGCTTTAATAATCATGGCTTTCCCTGGGGAAAGCCAGCCCACAGCTTAAATGGACTCTGAGTAGCTAACCTCAGCATGCCACGTGGGCAATGCAGATAGGTCCACATACATGGAAGCAAGCCAGATCCTCAGCCTTAGCCCAATGTGGAGTTGTTTGTGACAGAGAGCACTCACCATCGGGAAGGTGGAAGGCGGAAACCAGCTCCATCTTTCATGTGCAGCATTACGCACCTTTCTACAGTTCCCCTTTTGTTTTGGATGCATCAGGCAAGAGTAGAGGTCTGATCTCTGATATTAGAAATAAATTGGGACTTTGTACTGATGTTCACTTAGGTGTCATCCACCCAAAGAGCATCAGACCTGTTTGATACCTTTTTCTCAGAGGCGGGACCTGGGGCATCAACCCGCATGCAATCAGACATGCACTTCTCTGGGTCCAAGGTGGCTGACCCTGAGTGCAGTGCTTAGCCTCGCATCCTGAGCGTAACATTTTGGCTTTTTATGGTAGCCAACCATGCTTGGGGAGACTGTCCTGCTTCAATGGCTGTAAAGGCCTGAATGGTCATGGCTGCATTACGCTGTTTTGAGACTCTAATCTTGCATATATACCACAGGCAAACCAAGGTGACCAACACCAGAAGGCCTGCTAATGCTCCCATGCCCGCCCCTTCCTTCAGATGATTCATGGCTGCAGCAATCCATGATGATAATCCTGTGGCTAGTCCTGCATCCACTCTGGTAGAATTTACCATGACAATGGCCACTCAGCTGGTCCATCGTAGTATCGAATTCTCCAGTCCAATTACCTAAAATATAGCTTGACAATTGTTTAGACAGATTTGCAGCACAGGGAAAAGTCTCATGTTGTATGCTAGTGACACAAAGTCCAGCATACTTTCATTGACAGCCAAGTTGAGCGATTTGCCATAGGGTATCAATTTGCTCCTGCACGAGGTCAAACCTCTGATTGAACACCATCAAACCTCCTTTTAGTTGAGCATTAATTCCTTTTGTACATCTAAGGCATGAGCTACCTTGGCTAAAAGGTTATTCAGGGTCTGAGCAGTCTGCCCAGTATGACTCATGGCTAATGCCGTGGTGGTAGCTCCAACAGCCGCCAATGAGATGGCAGTAACAATGGCAGCTGTAATTCCAAGATCCCTTTTCTGTCTGAAGAGAGTCATAGCGTGAGGACATCAACGGGCACAGGCACCCAGCTAGGCATGTGAGTAACCAGCTAGTAAATTTACTAGCATTACAGCATTGGGCAAAAAAGCAAGTATCATTACTACAATTACTTGGCTCTATCTGGCTAATAATGAATAAAAATGGGGGATGTAAACAAACAGGTGTGGGCTTATAGGAAATATTATGAGAAGCCTTAACACCCTCGTTGGAACATCCTGCATTGGTTCTAGAACTAGCAGTGGTCGTGTCCGAGGTCTGAGTAGGTTCAGGAGACCATTGCCCCCAGGGGCGAGACGTGCTCCATGTAAATTGACTAACTCTATGTTTTCCTCCACTTTTGAAAGTCATTTAAGGTTCTAAATTATTATTTTTACCCTTTTTTAAATTTTTTATCAATTATACTTTATTCACTTGCATCCCAACATAATCCTCCCTCCCCTCCCAACCCCACCCTCCCTCCTCCCTCTGCATGCATGCCACTCCCCAAGTCCACTGATAGGGAGGTTCTCCTCTCCTTTCTGATCTTAGTCCATCAGTTCACATCAAAAGTGCCTGCATTGTCCTCTACTATGGCCTGGTAAGGTTGTCCCTCAGGAGGAGGTGACTAAAGAGCAGGCCAGTCAGTTCATGTCAGAGGCAGCCCCTCTTCTCATTACTATGTAACCCAATTGACTCTGAACTGCCCTGGGCTACATCTGTGCAGGGGTTCTGGGTTATCTCTATGAATAGTCCTTGGTTGGAGTATGAGTCTCTGGGAAGTTCCCTGTGTTCAAATTTTCTTGTTCTGTTGCTCTCCTTGTGGAGACCCTGTCCTCTCCAGCTCTTGCTCTTCCCAGTTCTTACATAAAATTCAATTCACTCTGCCCAACAGTTCCCATCAAGCTTAGCTTCTGCTTTGATAGTCGGTAGGGCAGAGGCTTTCAGAGACCTCTGTGTAGGTTCCTAGGTTGTTTCCTGTTTTCTTTCTTCTTCTGATGTCCATCCTCTTGGCCTTTCTGGCTGGGGATTAGACATTTTATTTAGGTCTCTCTTGCTTAGCAGAACTCCAACGGCACAGGCTCTAAGAGCAACAATCAATAAATGGGACCTCATGAAACTGAAAAGTTTCTGCAAAACAAAGGACACCGCTATCAAAACAAAGCAATCTCCTACAGATTGGGAAAGAATCTTCACCAACCCTTTATCTGACAGAGGACTCATATCAAGTATATATAAAGAACTAAAGAAGCTGAAGAGCAGCAAACCAAGTAACCCACTTAAAAATGGGGAACAGAGCTAAACAGAGAATTCTCTGTAGAGGAATACCAAATGGCAGAGAAGCACTTAAAGAAATGCTCAACCTCACTAGCCATTAGGGAAATGCAAATGAAAACAACCCTGAGATTTCACCTTACACCCATGAGAATGGCCAAGATCAAAAACTCAAGTGACAACACATGCTAGTTAGGTTGTGGAGAAAGAGGAACCCTTCTCCACTGCTGGTGGGAATGTAAACTGGTACAACCACTCTGAAATCAATCTGGTGTTTTCAGAAAACTAGGAATAGTGCTTCCCAAGATCCAGCCATACCACTCCTAGGCATATATCCAAAAGAGGCTCATGCACACAAAAAGGAAATTTCTCAACCATGTTCAGAGCAGCTTTATTTGTAAAAGCCAGAAGCTGAAAACAACCCAGATGCCCTCAACTGAAGAATGGATGCAGAAAATGTGGTACATCTACACAATGGAATATTACTCAGCAATGAAAAATGAGGAAATCATGAAATTTGCAGGTAAATGGTGGGATCTGAAAGGATCATCCTGAGTGAGTTGTCCCAGTAGCAAAAAGACACACATGGTATATACTCACTCATATAGACATACAAAATAGGACAAACCCACTAAAACCTGTGCATCTAAAGAAACTAAGACCTGTGCTGTACAGTGCATTATATCACTTTTCAGTTTTCCTGTATTCCAAATTGTGCGAGTGACACACATGTGATTTAGTTTACAAAGTAGTGCTTTGTGTTTATGTTCTTTCCTTGGAAAATGGTTCCTGTTAGGAACAAGTTAGGTTAGGTTAGGTTAGGTTATGTTAGGTTAGGTTAGGATAGGTTAGGTTAGGCTTAGGTTACGATTATGGTTAGGTTAGGTTAGTGTTAGGTTAGGTTAGGATTACGGGTTATTGTTAGGTTAGGGTTATATCACTTTTCAGTTTTCCAGTTATAATAATTGAACAGGCGACAGGTATGTGAATTAGTTTACAAAGTTGTGCTTTATGCTTGTATTCTTGTGTTGGAAACTTGTTTCTGTGCTGTACAGTGTGATATATCGCTTTTTAGTTTTCCTGTTATAATAATTGAAAGGGCAACACATATGTGAATTAATTTACAAAGTTGTGCTTTGCATTTCTGTTCTTTCGATGGAAACTTGTTTCTGTGCCATACAGTGCGAGATAACACTTTTCAGTTTTCCTGTATTCTTAATTGAGCGAGCGACACACATGTGATTCCGTTTAAAAGTAGTGCTTTTCTTTTCTTTTCTTTCGTTGAAAACTTGTTCCTGTGCTGTACAGTGCGTTATATCACTTTTCAGTTTTCCTGTATTCCTAATTGAGCGAGTGACACACATGTGATTTACTTTACAAAGTAGTGCTTTATGCTTATGTTCTTTTCGCTGGAAACTTTTTCCTGTTAGGAACAAGTTAGGTTAGGTTAGGTTAGGTTAGGTTAGGTTAGGTTTAGGTTTAGGTTAGGTTAGGTTAGGTTAGGTTAGGTTATGGTTAGGGTTAGGTTAGGTTAGGGGTTAGAGTTTGTGTTAGGTTAGAGTTAGGGTTATGAGTTTAGTGTTAGGTTAGAGTTAGGTTAGGTTATATCACTTTTCAGTTTTCCTGTTATAATAATTGAACAGGCGACACATATGTGAATTAGTTTACAAAGTTGTTCTTTGCTTTTCTGTTCCTTCAATGGAAACTTTTTCTGTGCCATACATTGCGAGTTAACACTTTTCAGTTTTCCTGTATTCCTAATTGAGCAAGCTTTAAAAAACATGTGATTCCGCTTAAAAGTAGTGCTTTGCTTTTCTGTGTTTTTGTTGGAAAATTGTTCCTGTGCTGTACAGTGCGATATATCACTTTTTAGTTTTCCTGTTATAATAATTGAAAGGGCAACATGTATGTGAATTAGTTTACAAAGTTGTGCTTTATGTGTCTGTTCTTTCGATGGAAACTTGTTTCTGTGCCTTACAGTGAGAGATGACACTTTCAGTTTTCCTGTATTCCTAATTGAGCGAGCGACACACATGTGATTCTGTTTAAAAGTAGTGCTTTGCTTTTCTGTTCTTTATTGGAAACTTGTTTCTGTGCTGTATGGTGCGATATATCACTTTTCAGCCTCCTGTATTTCTAATTGTGCGAGCTACACACATGTGATTTAGTTTACAAAATAGTGCTTTGCTTTTCTCTTTTTAGTTGGAAACTTGTTTCTGTGCTGTACAGTGCGTTATATCACTTTTCAGTTTTCCTGTATTCCTAATTGAGCCGAATGGCACACATATGACTTAGTTTACAAAGTAGTGCTTTTTATGCTTATGTTCTTTCGCTGGAAACTTATTCCTGTTAGGATAAAGTTAGCTGCTAGGTTTAGGGTTAGGTTAGGTTAGGTTAGGTTTAGGTTAGCGGTTAGGTTAGTCTTTGGGTTAGGGTATGTTTAGGTTATGGTTATGGTTAGGGTTAGGTTAGGTTAGGGCTTAGGTTAGGTTAGGTTAGGTTAGGGTTAGGGTTAGGTTAGGTTAGGTTAGGTTTAGGTTTAGGGCTTTAGGTTAGGTTAGGTTATATATCACTTTTCAGTTTTCCTGTTATAATATTTGAACAGGCGACTCAAATGTGAATTAGTTTACAAAGTTGTGCTTTGTGTTTTTGTTCATTCGATGAAAACTTTTTCCTGTGCTGTACAGTTCGATATATCACTTTTCAGTTTTCCTGTTATGATAATTAAACCGCGACACATATGTGAATTAGTTTACAAAGTTATGCTTTATGCTTTCTGTACTTTTGATGGAAACTTGTTTCTGTGCCATACAGTGCGAGATAACACTTTTCAGTTTCCTGTATTCCTAATTGCTCGGCGTACACACATGTGATTCCGCTTGAAAGTAGTGCATTGCTTTTCTGTTCTTTCGCTTGAAACTTGTTCCTGTGCTGTACAGTGTGTTATATCACTTTTCAGTTTTCCTGTATTCCTAATTGAGCGAGTGGCACACATGTGATTTAGTTTACAAAGTAGTGCTTTGTGCTTATGTTCTTTTCGCTGGAAACTTGTTCCTGTTAGGACTGCTAGGTTAGGTTTAGGTTAGGCCAGGGGTTAGGTTTAGGTAGGGTTAGGTTAGGTTAGGTTCGGGATAGGGGTTAGGTTATGGTTAGGTTAGGGTAGGTTTAGGGCTTATGGTTAGGTTAGGTTATATCACTTTTCAGTTTTCCTGTTATAATAATTGAACGGGTGATACAAATGTGAATTTGTTTACAAAGTTGTGCTTTGTGTTTCTGTTCTTTCTCGATGAAAACTTGTTTCTGGCCGCATATTTCGATATATCACTTTTTAGTTTTCCTGTATTCCTAATTGAGCAAGCGACACACAAGTGATTTAGTTTACAAAGTAGTGCTTTGCATTTCTGTTCTTCTGTTGGAAACTTTTTCTATGCTGTACAGTGTGATATATCAATTTTCAGTTTTCCTGTTATAATAATTGAACGGGCTACACTTATGTGAATTAGTTTACAACTTTGTGCTTTGCATTTCTGTTCTTTCGATGGAAACTTGTTCCTGTGCTATATAGTTCAATATATCACTTTTCAGTTTTCCTGTTATAATAATTGATCGGGCGACACGATGTGAATTAGTTTACAAAATTGTGCTTTATGCTTCTGTTCTTTCGATGGAAACTTTTTTTCTGTGCCGCATAGTGTGAGATAATACTTTTCAGTTTTCCTGTATTCCTAATTGAGCGAGTGACACACATGTGATTCCGCTTAAAAGTAGTGCTTTGCTTTTCTGTTCTTTGTTCAAACTCGATCCTGTGCAGTACAGTGCATTATATCACTTTTCAGTTTTCCTGTATTCATAATTGAGCGAGCGACACACATGTGATTTACTTTACAAAGTAGTGCTTTATGCTTTTTGTTTTCTTCTTCTTTGGAAACTTGTTTCTGTGCTGTACAGTGTGATGTATCACTTTTCAGTTTTCCTGTTATAATAATTGAACGGGCAACACGTATGTGAATTAGTTTACAAAGTTGTGCTTTATGCTTGCTTCTTCGATGGAAACTTGTTCCTGTGCTGTACAGTTCGATATATCACTTTTCAGTTTTCCTGTTATAATAATTGAACGGCAACACAAATGTGAATTAGTTTACAAAGTTGTGCTTTGCATTTCTGTTCTTTCAATGGAAACTTTTTCTGTGCCGCACAGTGCAAGGTAACACTTTTCAGTTTTCCTGTATTCCTATTTGAGCGAGTGACACACATGTGATTCCCTTTAAAAATAGTGCTTTGGAGCCAAGATGGTGGCGCTGGAAAACAGCACTTGAGCAGCAAGACAGCACTATCCAGGCAGAGACCAGGAGACTGAACTCAGGGCCCTGAAACTACATCGATCGTGTTTCCCAGTTGAGGGGAGGCTCCCACAGCGTGGGAATCGCTCGGGTCCCCTGTAGGCTGCACAGCCAGAACCCGGAAGAAATCCCTGGTAACGCTGGTTTTGGATCTCCGGCTGAGCCGCAAGCGGCGCCGCCCCCTGCCACTTCCCCAAGGTGATCCGTCGGGCACAGGGTACCTGAGACTGGGAGTCCCAGTCTCGAGGGGATCCCACAGGGAAGCAGGGTTGCGGGTCTGATCGCAGGTCACCCAGTCTCTCCCGAAAGTCTCTTCCGCCATCACAGCCGAGCTCATGCCACAAGACAGAGAGCTTTGCGCCAGCTCAGCAGTACAGACAAGCTGTGCGCCCCAGTACAACAGGGACTGGGAACCCCTGTCCAGAGAGGACCCCACAGAGAAGGAAGAAACAGTGCTGCTGGGGTCACCTAGGGAAAGTCTAGCAGACTGCAGATTGCAAACAGACAGAACTGAGTGCTCCGAGACACCACAGCAGTACTACAACCCAAGAAAGCTAGCTACATTCAAGAAAACACAGGAAATAAATAACCTCACTTCAGTAAAACAAAAGCAACTAAGACACAAACCATATGACCACAGCCAACATCAAAGTCAAAGGATTTAACAGCCACTGGTCATTACTTCTCTCAATATCAATGGACTGAATTCTCCAATAAAAAGACACAGACTAACAGAATGGATGCGTAAACAAAACCCAGCAATCTGTTGTATACAAGAAACACACCTAAGACACAAAGATAGACATTACCTGAGGTTAAAGGGATGGAAGACGGCTTTTCAAGCAAATGGACCCAAGAAGCAAGCAGGAGTAGCCATTCTAATATCTGATAAAATAGTCTTTCAACCAAAATTAATCAAAAGAGATGGGGAAGGACACTTCATACTCATCAAGGGAAAATTCCACCAAGAAGACATCACAATCCTGCACATCTATGCCCCAAATACAAGGGCACCCACATTTGTGAAAGAAACATTGATAAAACTTAAACCACATATAGCTCCCCACACACTAATAGTAGGAGACTTCAACACCCCACTCTCAACAAAGAACAGGTCAACAAAACAGAAATTAAACAAAGAAACAATATCTCTAACAGAGGTAATGAACCAAATGGACCTAACAGATATTTACAGAACCCTACACCCAAACACAAAAGAATTTACCTTCTTCTCAGCACCTCATGGAACCTTCTCCAAAATAGACCACATAGTTGGTCACAAAGCAAGCCTCAACAAATACAGGAAGATTGAAATAATCCCTTGTATCCTGTCGGATCACCATGGAATAAAGCTGGACCTCAGTAACAACAGAAATAGCAAAAAGCCTACACATACATGGAAACTGAACAACTTGCTACTAAAAGACAGCTGGTTCAGGGAAGAAATAAAGAAAGAAATTAAAATCTTCCTAGAACTCAATGAAAATGAAGACACAACATACCCAAACTTGTGGGACACAATGAAAGCAGTGCTAAGATGAAAGTTCATAGCACTAAGTGCCTTCAAGGAGAAATTTGAGACAGCGATTCAAGCAACTTAATGGCTCACTTAAAAACCCTAGAAAAAGAAGAAGCAGACACACCAAGAAGGAGCAGACGGCTGAAATAATCAAACTCAGGGCTGAAATCAATCAATTAGAAACAAATAAAACAATTCAAAGAATCAATGAAACCAAGAGCTGGTTCTTTGAGAAAATCAACAAGATAGACAAACCCTTAGCCAAGCTAACTAAAAGGCAGTGAGACACCATCCAAATCAACAAAATCAGAAATGAAAAGGGGGACATAACTACAGACACTGAGGAAATCTAAGCAATCATTAGGACTTACTTCAAAAGTCTATAATGAACAAAATTTGAAAATTTAAATGAAATGGACAATTTTCTTGATCGATTCCACTTACCAAAGCTAAATCAGGACCAGGTAAATCAATTAAATAGTCCTATATCCCCCAAGGAAATAGAAGCAGTCATCGAAAGTCTCCCATCCAAAAAAAGTCCAGGACCTTGATGGTTTCAGCGCAGAATTCTACCAAACATTCAAAGAAGAGCTAACACCAACTCTCTTCAAACTATTCCACAAAATAGAAACAGAAGGAGCATTACCAAACTCATTCTATGAAGCCACAGTCACCTTGGTACCTAAATCTCACAAAGACTCAACAAAGAAATAGAATTTCAGGCCAATCTCCCTTATGAACATTGATGCAAAAATACTCAACAAAATACTCGCAAACCGAATACAAGAACACATCAAAGATATCATCCACCATGATCAAGTAGGCTTCATCCAAGGTATGCAGGGATGGTTCAATATACGGGAAATCCATCAATGTGATCCACCATATTAACAAATTGAAAGAAAAAAAAACACATGATAATCTCCTAGATGCTGAAAAAGCCTTTGACAAAATCCAACATCCATTCATGTTTAAAGTATTGAGAGATCAGGATACAAGGCACATATCTAAAAATAGTAAGGGCGATATACAGCAAACCTATAGCCAACATCAAACTGAACAGAGAGAAACTTAAAGCAATCCCACTGAAATCAAGGACAAGACAAGGCTGCCCACACTCTCCATATCTCTTCAACATAGTTCTGAAGTCCTTGCTAGAGCAATAAGACAGTTGAAGGAGATCAAGGGGATACAAATTGAAAAGGAAGAAGTCAAATTATAACTATTTGCAGATGATATGATGGTATACGTGAGTGACCCCAAAAACTCTACCAGGAACTCCTACAGCTGATAAACACCTTCAGCAAAGTGGCCGGATACAAAATTAACTCAAAAAATCAGTAGCCCTCCTGTATACAAAAGACAAAAGGGCTGAGAAAGAAATTAGGGAAACAACACCCTTCACAATAGCCACAAATGACATAAGGTACCTGAGTAACCCTAACCAAGGAAGTCAAAGACTTGTATGAAAAAAAATTTCAAATCTCTGAAGAAAGAACTAGAAGAAGATATGAGAAGATGGAAAGATCTCCCATGCTCATGGCTTGCTGGATTAACATAGTAAAATGGCCATCTTACCAAAAGCAATCTACAGATTCAATGCAATGCCCATCAAATTACCAACACAATTTTTTACAGACTTGGAAAGAAAAATTTCAACTTCATATGGAATAACAAGAAACCCAGAATTGCTAAAACAATCCTTTCACAATAAAAGATCATCTGGAGGTATCTCCATCCCTGATCTTAAGTTGTACTATAGAGCAACAGTTTTAAAAACTGCATGGTACTGGCATAGAAACAGAATGGTGGATCAATGGAACCGAACAGAGGACCCAGAAATAAACCCATACACTTATGGACACCTGATATTTGACAAAAACGCCAAAACCATACAATGGATAAAAGATAGATTCTTCAACAAATGGTGCTGGTCCAACTGGATGTCTACATGTAGAAAATGAAAATAGATCCATACTTATCACCCTGCACAAAACTGAAGTCCAAGTGGATCAAAGACCTCAACATAAAACCAGACACATTAAATCGGCTTGAAAAAAAAAGTGGGGAATACCCTAGAACTCATTGGTACAGGGGAAAACTTCCTGAACAGAACTCCAACAGCATAGGCTCAAAGAGCAACAATCAATAAACGGGACCTCATGAAACTGAAAAGCTTCTGCAAAGCAAAGGACACCGCTATCAAAACAAAGCGACCTCCCTACAGATTGGGAAAGAATCTTCACCAACCCTTTATCTGACAGAGGACTCATATCAAGTATATATAAAGAACTAAAGAAGCTGAAGAGCAGTAAACCAAGTAATCCACTTAAAAAATGGGGAACAGAGCTAAACAGAGAATTCTCTGTAGAGGAATACCAAATGGCAGAGAAGCACTTAAAGAAATGCTCAACCTCACTAGCCATTAGGGAAATGCAATGAAAACAACCCTGAGATTTCACCTACACCCATGAGAATGGCCAAGATCAAAAACTCAAGTGACAACACATGCTGAGAGGTTGTGGAGAAAGAGGAACCCTTCTCCACTGCTGGTGGGAATGTAAACTGGTACAACCACTCTGGAAATCAATCTGGCCTTTTCTCAGAAAACTAGGAATTCTGCTTCCCAAGATCCAGCCATACCACTCCTAGGCATATATCCAAAAGAGGCTCAAGCACACAAAAAGGAAATTTCAACCATGTTCAGTAGCAGCTTTATTTGTAAAAGCCAGAAGCTGGAAACAACCCAGATGCCCTCAACTGAAGAATGGATGCAGAAAATGTGGTACATCTACACAATGGAATATTACTCAGCAATGAAAAAATGAGGAAATCATGAAATTTGCAGGTAAATGGTGGGATCTGGAAAGGATCATCCTGAGTGAGTTGTCCCAGAAGCAAAAAGACACACATGGTATATACTCACTCATATAGACATACAACATAGGACAAACCCACTAAAACAGGTCATCTAAAGAAACTAAGCAAGAGAGAGGACCCTAACTAAAATGTCTAATCCCCATCCGAAAGGCAAAGAGGATGGACATCAGAAGAAGAAGAAAACAAGTAACAACCTAGGAACCTACCACAGAGGGTCTCTGAAAGCCTCTGCCCTACAGACTATCAAAGCAGAAGCTAAGCCTGATGGGGAATTGTTGGACAGAGTGAATGGAATTTTATGTAAGAACTGGGAAAGAGTAAGAGCTGAGAGGACAGGGTCTCCACAAGTAGAGCAATAGAACAAGAAAATTTGAACACAGGGAACTTCCCAGAGACTCATACTCCAACCAAGGACTATTCATAGAGATAACCCAGAACCCCTGCACAGATGTAGCCCAGGGCAGTTCAGAGTCCAATTGGGCTACATAGTAATGAGAAGAGGGGCTGCCTCTGACATGAACTGACTGGCCTGCTCTTTAGTCACCTCCTCCCGAGGGGGAGCAACCTTACCAGGCCATAGTAGAGGACAATGCAGGCACTTTTGATGTGAACTGATGGAGTAAGATCAGAAAGGAGAGGAGAACCTCCCTATCAGTGGACTTGGGGAGTGGCATGCATGCAGAGGGAGGAGGGAGGGTGGGATTGCGAGGGGAGGGAGGGGCTTATGGGGGATGCAGAGTGAATAAAGTGTAATTGATGAAAAATTAAAAAAGGGAAAACTAATAATTTAAGAACCTTAAATGACTTTCAAAAGTGGAGGAAAACATGGAGTTAGTCAATTTACATGGAGCACGCCTCGCCTCTGGGGGGCAATGGTCTCCTGAACCTACTCAGACCTCGGACACCACCACTGCTAGTTCTAGAACCAATGCAGGGTGTTCCAACGAGGGGGTTAAGGCTTCTCAAATATTTCCTATAAGCCCACACATGTTTGTTTACATCCCCATTTTTATTCATTATTAGCCAGATAGAGCCAAGTAATTGTAGTAATGATACTTGCTTTTTTGCCCAATGCTGTAATGCTAGTAAATTTACTAGCTGGTTACTCACATGCCTCTGCTGGGTGCCTGTGCCCGCTGATGCCCTCACGCCATGACTCTTTCAGACAGAAAAGGGTTTTGGGTTAGGTTAGGTTAGGATTACGATTAGGTTAGGTTAGGTTAGGGGGCTAGGTTAGTGTTAGGTTAGGTTAGGCTTAGGTTAGGGTTAGGTTATACCACTTTTCAGTTTTCCTGTTATAATAATTGAAAAGGCGATACGAATGTGAATTAGTTTACAAAGTTGTGCTTTCTGTTTCTGTTCTTTCGATGAAAACATGTTTCTTTTGCATTCATTTTGATATATCGCTTTTCAGTTTTCCTGTATTCCTAATCGAGTGAACAACAGACATGTGAAATAGTTTACAAAGTAGTGCTTTATGCTTTCTGTTCTTTGTTGGAAACTTGTTTCTATGCTGTACAGTGTGATATATCACTTTTTAGTTTTTCTGTCATAATAATTGAACAGGCAACACGTATGTGAATTAGTTTACAGAGTTGTGCTTTGAGTTTAGGTTCTTTCGATGGAAACTTGTTTCTGTGCCGTAAAGTGCGAGATAACACTTTTCCGCTTTCCTGATTCCTAATTGAGCGAGCACCCACATGTGATTCCCATTAAAAGTAGTGCTTTACTGTTCTTTTCTTTGGTTCAAACTTATTCCTGTGCTATACAGCGTGTTATATCACTTTTCAGTTTTCCTGTATTCCTAATTGCTTAGAGGCACACATGTGATTTAGTTTTCAAAGTAGTGCTTTATGCTTCTGTTCTTTCTTTTGGAAACCTTGCTCCTGTTAGGAACAAGTTAGGTTAGGGTAAGGGTTAGGTTAGGTTTAGGTTAGGGGCTTATGGGTTAGGTTAGGTTATACCACTTTTCAGTTTTCCTGTTATAATAATTGAACAGGCTACAGGAATGTGAATTAGTTTACAAAGTTGTGCTTTATGCTTCTGTTTTTCAATGAAAATTGTTTCTTTGCCATACATTTCAATATATCGCTTTCCAGTTTTCATGTATTCCTAATCATGATCGAGCACACATGTGTGATTTAGTTTACAAAGTAGTGCTTTATGCTTGTGTTCTTTTTTGTTGGAAACTTGTTTCTGTGCCATACAGTTCGAGATAACACTTTTCCGCTTTCCTGTATTCCTAATTGAGTCAGCGACACAAATGTGATTTAGTTTACAAAGTCGTGTTTATGCTTTCTGTTCTTCTGTTGTAAACTTGTTTCTGTGCTGTAGAGTGTGATACATCACTTTTCAGTTTTCCTGTTATAATAATTGAGCGGGCTTGACGATGTGAATTAGTTTACAAAGTTGTGCTTTGTGTTTCTGTTCTTTAAATGGAAACTTGTTTCTGTGCCGCACTAGAAGATAACACTTTTCCGCTTTCCTGTATTCCTAACTGAGCGAGTGGCACACATGTGATTTAGTTTACAAATTGGTGCTTTGCGCTTATGTTCTTTTTCATTGGAAACTTGTTCCTGTTAGGAACAAGTGAAGGGCTAGGTTTAGGTTAGGTTAGGTTATGGTTATTGTAGGGTTAGGTTAGGTTAGTGTGAGGGTTAGGTTAGGTTAGAAGATAGGATAGAGGTAGGGTAGGGTTAGGTTATATCACTTTTCAGTTTTCCTGTTATAATAATTTAACAGGGGACACGATGTGAATTAGTTTACAAAGTCCTGCTTTGCATATCTGTTCTGTCCATGGAAACTTGTTTTTTTGCCATACAGGGATAACACTTTCAGTTTTCCTGTATTCCTAATTGAGTGAGCGACACACATGTGATTCTGTTTAAAAATAGTGCTTTGCCCTTCTGTTCTTTCTGTTTGAAACTTGTTCCTGTGCTGTACAGTGATATATCACTTTTCAGTTTTCCTGTTATAATAATTGAACGGGCAACACGCTTGTGAATTAGTTTACAAAGTAGTGGTTTATGCTTTTTCTGTTCTTTCCATGGAAACTTGTTTCTGTGCCGTACAGTGCGAGATGACACTTTTCAGTTTTCCTGTATTCCTAAATGAGCGAGTGAACACATGTGATTTAGTTTACAAAGAGTGCTTTATGCTTATGTTCTTTTCGGGAAACTGTTCCAGTTAGTTCCTGTTCCTGTTAGAAACAAGTTAGGGTTAGGTTAGGTTAGGTTAGGGTTAGAGTTAGGTTAGGTTTAGGTTAGGTTATGGGGCTTAGGTTAGGTTATGGTTATATCACTTTTCAGTTTTCCTGTTATAATAACTGAATGGGCGACGCCTTATGTGAATTACTTTACAAATACTGCTTTGGGTTTCTGTTCTTCTGTTGGAAACCTGTTTCAAGGCTGTGCAGTGTGATATATCCCTTTCAGTTTTCCTGTTATAATAATTGAACGGGGACACTTATGTGAATTAGTTTACAAACTTGTGTTTTGTGTTTCTGTTCTATCGATGGGAACTTGTTCCTGTGCTGTACAGTTCGGGATATGTCACTTTTCAGTTTTCCTGTTATAATAATTGAACGGGCTACACGCATGTGAATTACTTACAAAGTTGTGCTTTGCAATTCTGTTCTTTGATGGAAACTTGTTTCTGTGCCGCAAAAGTGGATAACACTTTTTAGTTTTCCTGTATTCCTAATTGTGCAAGCTTACACACATGTGATTCCGATTAAAAGTAGGGCTTTGCTTTTCTGTTCTTCACTTTGAAACTTGTTCCTGTGCTGTACAGTACGGATACCACCAGTTTTCCTGTTTCTAGAACCAATGGCACACATGTGATTTAGTTTACAATGTAGGGCTTAAGGCTTGTTCTTTTTGTTGGAAACTTGTTCCTATTAGCCCAAGTTAGGTTAGGTGTTTGTTTAGGTTATCCCCATTTAGGTTAGGTTCAGGGTTAGTGCAGGTAGAGCCAAGTAGGTTGTAGTAATGATACTAGGGCTTTTGCCCAATTGGCTTAGGTTACAGTTAGGTTATATCACTTTTCACTTTCCCTGTTATAATCTTTCGATGAAAACATGTTTCTTTGCATTCATTTTGATATATCGCTTTTCAGTTTTCCTGTATTCCTAATCGAGTGAACAACAGACATGTGAAATAGTTTACTAAGTAGTGCTTTGCGTTTCTGTTCTTTTGTTGGAAACTTGTTTCTATGCTGTACAGTGTGATATATCACTTTTTAGTTTTTCTGTCATAATAATCGAACGGGCGACACGTATGTGAATTAGTTTACAGAGTTGTGATTTGAGTTTAGGTTCTTTCGATGGAAACTTGTTTCTGTGCCGTAAAGTGCGAGATAACACTTTTCCGTTTTCCTGGATTCCTAATTGAGCGAGCGACCCACATGTGATTCCCATTAAAAGTAGTGCTTTACTGTTCTTTTCTTTGGTTCGAAACTTATTCCTGTGCTATACAGCGTGTTATATCACTTTTCAGTTTTCCTGTATTCCTAATTAAGCGAGAGGCACACATGTGATTTAGTTTTCAAAGTAGTGCTTTGCGTTTCTGTTCTTTCGTTGGAAACTTGTTCCTGTTAGGAACAAGTTAGGTTAGGTAAGGGTTAGGGTTAGGTTTAGGTTAGGGGCTATGGGTTAGGGTTAGGGTTATACCACTTTTCAGTTTTCCTGTTATAATAATTGAACAGGCTACAGGAATGTGAATTAGTTTACAAAGTTGTGCTTTGCGTTTCTGTTTTTCAATGAAAATTGTTTCTTTGCCATACATTTCAATATATCGCTTTCCAGTTTTCATGTATTCCTAACTGATGCGAAATGACACACATGTGATTTAGTTTACAAAGTAGTGCTTTATGCTTTCTGTACTTTTGTTGGAAACTTGTTTCTGTGCCATACAGTGCGAGATAACACTTTTCCGTTTTCCTGTATTCCTAATTGAGTCAGCGACACAAATGTGATTTAGTTTACAAAGTCGTGCTTTGCGTTTCTGTTCTTCTGTTGTAAACTTGTTTCTGTGCTGTAGAGTGTGATACATCACTTTTCAGTTTTCCTGTTATAATAATTGAGCGGGCGTCACGTATGTGAATTAGTTTACAAAGTTGTGCTTTGTGTTTCTGTTCTTTAAATGGAAACTTGTTTCTGTGCCGTACTGTGCGAGATAACACTTTTCCGTTTTCCTGTATTCCTAACTGAGCGAGTGGCACACATGTGATTTAGTTTACAAATTGGTGCTTTGCGTTTATGTTCTTTCATTGGAAACTTTTTCCTGTTAGGAACAAGTTCGGGTTAGGTTTAGGGTTAGGGTTAGGGTTATGGTTATTGTAGGGTTAGGGTTAGGGTTAGTGTGAGGGTTAGGGTTAGGGTTAGAAGTTAGGGATAGAGGTAGGGGTAGGGTTAGGTTATATCACTTTTCAGTTTTCCTGTTATAATAATTTAACAGGGGACACGTATGTGAATTAGTTTACAAAGTCCTGCTTTGCATATCTGTTCTGTCCATGGAAACTTGTTTCTTTGCCATACAGTGCGAGATAACACTTTTCAGTTTTCCTGTATTCCTAATTGAGTGAGCGACACACATGTGATTCTGTTTAAAAATAGTGCTTTGCCCTTCTGTTCTTTCGTTTGAAACTTGTTCCTGTGCTGTACAGTGCGATATATCACTTTTCAGTTTTCCTGTTATAATAATTGAACGGGCGACACGTTTGTGAATTAGTTTACAAAGTAGTGGTTTGCGTTTCTGTTCTTTCCATGGAAACTTGTTTCTGTGCCGTACAGTGCGAGATGACACTTTTCAGTTTTCCTGTATTCCTAAATGAGCGAGTGAGACACATGTGATTTAGTTTACAAAGTAGTGCTTTGCGTTTATGTTCTTTCGTTGGAAACTTGTTCCTGTTAGGAACAAGTTAGGGTTAGGTTTAGGTTAGGGTTAGAGTTAGAGTTAGGTTAGGTTTAGGGTTAGGGTTATGGGCTTAGGGTTAGGGTTATGGTTATATCACTTTTCAGTTTTCCTGTTATAATAACTGAATGGGCGACGCCTATGTGAATTACTTTACAAATACTGCTTTGGGTTTCTGTTCTTCTGTTGGAAACCTGTTTCCAGGCTGTGCAGTGTGATATATCCCTTTTCAGTTTTCCTGTTATAATAATTGAACGGGCGACACTTATGTGAATTAGTTTACAAACTTGTGTTTTGTGTTTCTGTTCTATCGATGGGAACTTGTTCCTGTGCTGTACAGTTCGATATGTCACTTTTCAGTTTTCCTGTTATAATAATTGAACGGGCGACACGTATGTGAATTACTTCACAAAGTTGTGCTTTGCATTTCTGTTCTTCTGATGGAAACTTCTTTCTGTGCCGTACAGTGCGAGATAACACTTTTTAGTTTTCCTGTATTCCTAATTGTGCAAGCGACACACATGTGATTCCGATTAAAAGTAGGGCTTTGCTTTTCTGTTCTTCACTTTGAAACTTGTTCCTGTGCTGTACAGTACGTTATATCACTTTTCAGTTTTCCTGTATTCCTAATTGAGCGAGTGGCACACATGTGATTTAGTTTACAATGTAGTGCTTTGCGTTTCTGTTTTTTTTGGAAACTTGTTCCTGTTAGGAACAAGTTAGGGTTAGGTTTAGGTTTAGGGTTAGGGTTAGGGTTAGGGTTAGGGTTAGGGTTAGGGTAGGGTTAGTGTTAGGGTTACCGTTAGGGTTAGGGTTAGGGGTTAGGGTTAGGGTTTGGGTTAGGGTTATGTTTAGGGGCTTAGGGTTACAGTTATGGTTATATCTCTTTTCACTTTCCCTGTTATAATAATTGAACAGGCGACACGAACGTGAATTAGTTTACAAAGTTGTGCTTTTCATTTCTGTTCTTTAGATGAAAACTTGTTTCTTTGCCATACATTTCGATATATCTCTTTTCAGTTTTCGTGTATTCCTAATTGAGCGAAGGACACATATGTGATTTAGTTTACAAAGTAGTTCTTTGCGTTTCTTTTCTTCTGTTGGAAACTTGTGTCTGTGCTGTATAATGTGATGTATCACTTTTCAGTTTTCCTGTTATAATAATTGAACGGGCGACACGTATGTGAATTAGTTTACAATGTTGTGCTTTGTGTTTCTTTTCTTTCGATGGAATCTTGTTTCTGTGCCATACAGTGCGAGGTAACACATTTCCGTTTTCCTGTATTCCTAATTGAGCAAGTGACACACATGTGATTCCGTTTAAAAGTAGTGCTTTGTTTTACTGTTCTTTCATTCGAAACTTGTTCTTGTGTTGTACAGTGCGTTATATCACTTTTCAGTTTTCCTGTATTTCTATTTGAGTGAGTGGCACACATGTGATTTAGTTTACAATGTAGTGCTTTGCGTTTATGTTCTTTCGTTGGATACTTGTTACTGATAGGAACAAGTTAGTGTTAGTGTTAGGGTTAGGTTAGGGTTAGGGTTAGGGTTAGGTTAGGGTTAGGGTTAGTGTTACGGTTAGGGTTAGGTGTTAGGGTTAGGGTTAGGTTAGGGTTAGGTTTAGGTTAGGGGCTCCGGGTTAGGTTAGGGTTATACCACTTTTCAGTTTTCCTGTTATAATAATTGAACAGGTGACACGAATGTGAATTAGTTCACAAAGTTTTGCTTTGCGTTTCTGTTCTTTCGATGAAAACTTGTTTCGTTGCAGTACACCTGGATATATCGCTTTTCAGTTTTCCTGTATTCCTAATTGAGCCAATGACACACATGTGATTTTGTTTACAAAGTAGTGCTTTGCATTTCTGTTCTTATTATGGAAACTTGTTTCTGAGCTGTACAGTTCGATATATCACTTTTCAGTTTTCCTGTTATAATAATTGCATGGGCAACACGTATGTGAAATAGTTTACAAAGTTGTGCTTTGTGTTTTTGTTCTTTCGATGGAAACTTGTTTCTGTGCAATACAGTGCGAGATAACACTTTTCCATTTTCCTGTAATCCTAACTGTGCGAGCAACACACCTGTGATTCCGTTTAAAAGTAGTGCTTTGCTTTTCTGTTCTTTGGTTCAAAACTTGTTCCTGTGCTGTACAGTGTGTTATATCACTTTTCAGTTCTTCTGTATTCCTAATTGAGCGAGTGGCACACATGTGATTTAGTTTACAAAGTAGTGCTTTGCGTTCATGTTCTTTCGTTGGAAACTTGTTAGAACAAGTTAGGGTTAGGGTTAGGGTTAGGTTTAGGTTTAGTGTTAGGGTTAGTGTAGGGTTAGGCATAGGGTTAGGGTTAGTTTTAGGGTTAGGGGTCAGGGTTAGGGTTATGGTTAGTGTTAGGCTTAAGGGCTTAGGGTAAGTTTAGGGTTATATCACTTTTCAGTTTTCCTGTTATAATAATTGAACAGGCGACACAAATGTGAATGAGATTAAAAAGTTTTGCTTTGCGTTTTGGTTCTTTCGATGAAAACTTGTTTCTATGCCGTACATTTCGATATATTGCTTTTCAGTTTTCCTGTATTCCTAATTGATCGAGCGACACACATTTGATTTAGTTTACAAAGTAGTGCTTTGTGTTTCTGGGTGTTTCTTTCTGTGCAAACACTACTTTGCATTTCCCTAATGGCTAGTGAGGTTGAGCATTTCTTTAAGTGCTTCTCTGCCATTCGGTATTCCTCTACATAGAATTCTGTGTTTAGCTCTGTTCCCCATTTTTTATGTGGGTTACTTGGTTTGCTGCTTTTCAGTTTCTTTAGTTCTTTATATATACTTGATATGAGTCCTCTGTCAGATAAAGGGTTGGTGAAGATTCTTTCTCAATCTTTAGAAGATCACTTTGTTTTGATGACAGTGTCCTTTGTTTTGCAGAAGCTTTTCAGTTTCATGAGGTCCCATTTATTGATTGTTGCTCTTAGAGCCTGTGCTGTTGGAGTTCTGCTAAGCAAGAGAGAGGACGCTAACTAAAATGTCTAATCCCCATCCGGAAAGGCAAAGAGGATGGACATCAGAAGAAGAAGAAAACAGGAAACAACCTAGGAACCTACCACAGAGGGTCTCTGAAAGCCTCTGCCCTACAGACTATCAAAGCAGAAGCTAATTCTGATGGGCAACTGTTGGGCAGAGTGAATGGAATTTTATGTAAGAACTGGGAAAGAGCAAGAGCTGGAGAGGACAGGGTCTGCACAAGGAGAGCAACAGAACAAGAAAATTTGAACACAGGGAACTTCCCAGAGACTCATACTCCAACCAAGGACTATTCATAGAGATAACCCAGAACCCCTGCACAGATGTAGCCCAGGGCAGTTCAGAGTCCAATTGGGTTACATAGTAATGAGAAGAGGGGCTGCCTCTGACATGAACTGACTGGCCTGCTCTTTAGTCACCTCCTCCCCCGAGGGGGAGCAACCTTACCAGGCCATAGTAGAGGACAATGCAGGCACTTTTGATGTGAACTGATGGAGTAAGATCAGAAAGGAGAGGAGAACCTCCCTATCAGTGGACTTGGGGAGTGGCATGCATGCAGAGGGGAGGAGGGAGGGTGGGATTGGGAGGGGAGGGAGGGGCTTATGGGGGATGCAGAGTGAATAAAGTGTAATTGATGAAAAGTTTAAAAAAAAAAAGAAAAACTAATAATTTAAGAACCTTAAATGACTTTCAAAAGTGGAGGAAAACATGGAGTTAGTCAATTTACATGGAGCACGTCTCGCCCCTGGGGGCAATGGTCTCCTGAGCCTACTCAGACCTCGGACACCACCACTGCTAGTTCTAGAACCAATGCAGGATGTTCCAACGAGGGGGTTAAGGCTTCTCATAATATTTCCTATAAGCCCACACATGTTTGTTTACATCACCCATTTTTATTCATTATTAGCCAGATAGAGCCAAGTAATTGTAGTAATGATACTTGCTTTTTTGCCCAATGCTGTAATGCTAGTAAATTTACTAGTTGGTTACTCACATGCCCCACTGGGTGCCTGTGCCCGTTGATGTCCTCACGCTATGACTCTCTTCAGACAGAAAAGGGATCTTGGAATTACAGCTGCCATTGTTACTGCCATCTCATTGGCGGCTGTTGGAGCTACCACCACGGCATTAGCCATGAGTCATACTGGGCAGACTGCTCAGACCCTGAATAACCTTTTAGCCAAGGTAGCTCATGCCTTAGATGTACAAAAAGGAATTAATGCTCAACTAAAAGGAGGTTTGATGGTGTTCAATCAGAGGTTTGACCTCGTGCAGGAGCAAATTGATACCCTATGGCAAATCGCTCAACTTGGCTGTCAATGAAAGTATGCTGGACTTTGTGTCACTAGCATACAACATGAGAATTTTCCCTGTGCTGCAAATCTGTCTAAACAATTGTCAAGCTATATTTAAGGTAATTGGACTGGAGAATTCGATACTACGATGGACCAGCTGAGAGTGGCCATTGTCATGGTAAATTCTACCAGAGTGGATGCAGGACTAGCCACAGGATTATCATCATGGATTGCTGCAGCCATGAATCATCTGAAGGAAGGGGCGGGCATGGGAGCATTAGCAGGCCTTCTGGTGTTGGTCACCTTGGTTTGCCTGTGGTATATATGCAAGATTAGAGTCTCAAAACAGCGTAATGCAGCCATGACCATTCAGGCCTTTACAGCCATTGAAGCAGGACAGTCTCCCCAAGCATGGTTGGCTACCATAAAAAGCCGAAATGTTACGCTCAGGATGCGAGGCTAAGCACTGCACTCAGGGTCAGCCACCTTGGACCCAGAGAAGTGCATGTCTGATTGCATGCGGGTTGATGCCCCAGGTCCCGCCTCTGAGAAAAAGGTATCAAACAGGTCTGATGCTCTTTGGGTGGATGACACCTAAGTGAACATCAGTACAAAGTCCCAATTTATTTCTAATATCAGAGATCAGACCTCTACTCTTGCCTGATGCATCCAAAACAAAAAGGGGGAACTGTAGAAAGGTGCGTAATGCTGCACATGAAAGATGGAGCTGGTTTCCGCCTTCCACCTTCCCGATGGTGAGTGCTCTCTGTCACAAACAACTCCACATTGGGCTAAGGCTGAGGATCTGGCTTGCTTCCATGTATGTGGACCTATCTGCATTGCCCACGTGGCATGCTGAGGTTGGCTACTCAGAGTCCATTTAAGCTGTGGGCTGGCTTTCCCCAGGGAAAGCCATGATTATTAAAGCATGATTAAAGCAATAATCACATGATTATTCAAGGTTACTGAATAAACTGCATTGAAAAAAAAAGATAAGATATAAAAAAAAAAAACAAATCCAGAAACACATCAAAAACATCAACCATCATGATCAACTAGGCTTCATCTGAGAAAATTTGGGATAATTCAATGTATATAATTCAATAAATATAAACCATCATATAACAGACTAAAATGCAAAACCCACATTGTCATCTAAAATGTTCAGTGTAGCATATTATGATCTTCTAATAAGTTCCAGAAGATTTTAAAAATATTTTACTTGGTTAGGTTAAAATATTGACATTATTAACTGTCAAATTTTAATAAATGTGAGTTAAGTGAATGAATAGAAACACAACCAATCAGGAGCATAGCTTTCCATTTTTGGATGTTGATATCAAACACATAGATAATACTACTATGCTCTGACCCTCTTACAATGAGCCATGGATACTCCAATACTATAATTTCATACTTGGAGTTGTTACACAGGATGGTAAAGTTATATCCAACTTAGTTTCAGAACTTAAAATTTGAGTACTTTAGATCAGTGTACTCATAATTACATGGCATTGTGACAAGATATATATATAGATATATATAGATCATGCAAACATGTGTATCTATATTTCAGTAAATATATATGAAGTAAAATAATATTATTAGTGGAATATGAAAATATGTATTTCACCTACTCAGATTTTCATGATGATCTGCATGTATTAATAAATATTAACATGACAGAGTTAGGCTTTGAGAAAATTGTAGTGACAGCTATTCTGGCTATTACAAATAAAGCTGCTATAAACATGGTTAAAAAAAAAAGGAAAAAGAAAGAAAGAACAGAAACGCAAAGCACAACTTTGTAAACTAATTCACATATGTGATGCCCTTTCAGTTATTATAAAAGGAAAACTGAAAAGTGATAAATCACACTGTACAGAACAGAAACAAGTTTCCAACAGAAGAACAGAAACGCAAAGCAATACTTTGTAAACTAAACCTCACGTGTGTCGCTCGCACAATTAGGAATAAAGGAAAACTGAATAATGATATATCTCACTGTACAGCACAGGAACAAGTTTCCAACAAAGAAGAGAAAAGCAAAGCACGACATTTAAAAGGAATCACATGTGTGTCACTCGGTCAATGAGGAATACAGGAAAACTGAAAAGTGATATATTGAACTGTACGGCAAAGAAACAAGTTTTCATCGAAAGAAAAGAAACACAAAGCCCAAATTTGTAAACTAATTCACATACGTGTTGCCTGTTCAATTATTATAACAGGAAAACTGAAAAGGTATATAACCCTAACCCTAACTATAACCATAACCATAACCCCCTAACCCTAACCCTAACCGTAACCCTAACCCTAACCATAAAGCAAACTTGTTCATAACAGGAACAAGTTTCCAACGAAAGAACATAAATGCAAAGCACTACTTGTAAACTAAGTCACATGTGTATCACTCGCTCAACTAGGAATACAGGAAAACTTAAAAGTGATATAATGCAATGTACAGCACAGGAACAATTTTCTAATGAAAGAACAGAAAAGCAAAGCACTACATTTAAACGGAATCACATGTGTGTCGCTCGCTCAATTAGGAATACAGGAAAACTGAAAAGTATTATCTCGCACTGTATGGCACAGAAACAAGTTTCCATGGAAAGAACAGAAACGCAAAGCACAACTTTGTAAACTACTTCACATACAAATCACACGTTCAATCATTATAACAGGAAAACTGCAAAGTGATATATCACAATATACAGCACAGAAACAAGTTTGCATCAAAGGAACAGAAACGCCAAGCACAACTTTGTAAACTAATTCACATGTGTCGCCCGTTCAATTATTATAAGAGGAAAACTGAAAAGTGATATATCGCACTGTACAGCACAGAAACAAGTTTCGAACGAAAGAACAGAAACGCAAAGCACAACTTTGTAAACTAATTCACATGTGTCGCCTGTTCAATTTTTCAAAGGAAAACTGAAAAGTATTATTACCCTAACCATAACCCTAAGCCCCTAACCCTAACCATAACCCCTAACCCTAACCCTAAACCTACCCCAACCCTAAGCCTAACCCTACCCTAACCCTAACACTAACCCTAACCCTTACCAAGTTTCCAACGAAAGAACATAAACGGAAAGCACTACTTTGTAAACTAAATCACATATGTGCCACTCACTTAATTAGGAATACAGGAAAGCTGAAAAGTGATATAAGGTACTGTAGAGCAGAGGAACAAGTTTCCAACAGAAGAACAGAAACGCAAAGCACTACTTTGTAAACTAATTCACATAGGTATCGCCCATTCAATTATTATAACAGGAAAACTGAAAAGGGATAAATCGAACTGTACATCACAGGAACAAGTTTCGATCGAAAGAACAGAAATGCAAAGCACAACTTTCTAAACTACTTCACATACGTGTCGCTCATTCAATTATTATAACAGGAAAACTGAAAAGTGATATAACCCTAATCATAACCCTAACCCTAAGCCCCTAACCCTAACCCTAACCCTAACCCAAACCCTAACCCTAAACCTAACCCTAACCATAACCCTAACCCTAACCCTAACCCTAACTTGTTACTAACAGGAACAAGTTTCCAACGAAAGAACATAAACGCAAAGCACTACTTTGTAAACTAAATCACATGTGTGCCACTCGCTCAATTAGGAATACAGGAAAACTTAAAAGTGATATAACGCACCGTACAGCACAGGAACAAGTTTCGAACAAAAGAACAGAAAATCAAAGCACTACTTTTAAATGGAATCACATGTGTGTTCCTCGCTCAATTAGGAATACAGGAAAACTGAAAAGTGTTATCTCGCACTGTATGGCACAGGAACAAGTTTCCAACGAAAAGACATAAAAGCAAAGCACTACTTTGTAAACTAAATCACATGTGTGCCACTCGCTCAATTAAGAATACAGGAAAACTGAAAAGTGTTATCTCGCATTGTAAGGCACAGAAACAAGTTTCCATCGAAAGAACAGAAACGCAAAGCACAACTTTGTAAACTAATTCACATATGTGTCGCCCGTTCAATTATAATAACAGGAAAACTGAAAAGTGACATATCAAACTGTATAACACAGGAACCTGCTTCCATCGAAAGAACAGAAACGAAAAGCACAACTTTGTAAACTAATTCACATTGTGTCACCCGTTCAATTATTATAACAGGAAAACTGAAAAGTGATATATTGAACTGTACATCACAGGAACAAGTTTCCATCGAAAAAACAGAAACCCACAGCACAACTTTGTAAACTTGTACACAAACGTGTCGCCTGTTCAATTATTATAATGGGAAAACTGAAAAGTGATGTATCACACTGTACAGCACAGAATCAACTTTCCAATAGAAGAAAAGAAACGCAAAGCACTACTTGGTAAAGTAAATCACATGTGTGTCGCTCGCTCAATTAGGAATAAGGGAAAACTGAAAAGCGATATATCGAAATATACTGCAAAGAAACAAGTATTCATCGAAAGAACAGAAACACAAAGCACAACATTGTAACTAATTCACATTCCTGTCGCCTGTTCAATTATTAAAACAGGAAAACTGAAAAGTGATATAACTCTAACCCGAACCAGAAGCCCCTAACCCTAACCCTAACCCCTAACCCTATCCCAACCCTAACCCTAACCCTAAACCTAATCCTAACTTGTTCCTAACAAGAACAAGTTTTCAACGAAAGAACATAAATGCAAAGCACTACTCTGTAAACTAAATCACATGTGTGCCACTCGCTCAATTAGGAATACAGGAAAACTGAAAAGTGATATAAAACACTGTACAGCACAGGAACAAGTTTCGAACAAAAGAATAGAAAAGCAAAGCACTACTTTTAAAGGGAATCACATATGTGTTGCTTGCTCAATTAGGCATACAGGAAAACTGAAAAGTGTTGTCTCGCACTGTAAGGCACAGAAACAAGTTTCCATCTAAAGAACAGAAACGCAAAGCACAACTTTGTAAACTAATTCACATACATGTCGCCCGTTCAATTATTATAACAGGAAAACTGAAAAGTGATATAACCCTAACCCTAACCCTAACGCTAACTTGTTACTAACAGGAACAAGTTTCCAACGAAGGAACATAAACGCAAAGCACTTATTTGTAAACTAAATCACCTGTGTGCCACTCGCTCAATTAGGAATACAGGAAAACTTAAAAGTGATATAACGCACCGTACAGCACAGGAACAAGCTTTGAACAAAAGAACAGAAAAGCAAAGCACTATTTTAAATGGAATCACATGATTGTTGCTCGCTCAACTAGGAATACAGGAAAACTGAAAAGTGTTATCTCGCACTGTATAGCACAGGAACAAGTTTCCATCGAAAGAACAGAATCACAAAGCTCAACTTTGTAAACTACTTCACATACATGTCGTCCGTTCAATTATTATAACAGCAAAACAGAAAACTGATATGTCACACTGTACAGCACAGAATCAAGTTTCCAACAGAAGAACAGAAACGCAAAGCACTACTTTGTAAACTAAATCACATGTGTGTCGCTCGCTCAATTAGGAATACAAAAAATTGAAAAGCGATATATCGAAATGTACAGCAAGGAAACATGTTTTCATCGAAAGAACATAAACGCAAAGCACAACTTTGTAAACTAATTCACATTCCTGACGCCTGTTCAATTATTATAACAGGAAAACTGAAAAGTGATATAACCCTAACCCTAACCCTAAGCCTGTAACCCTAAGCCTAACCCTAACCCTAACAATAACAATAACCCTAACCCCCTAACCCTAACCCTAACCCTAACCCTAACCCTAACCCTAAGCCCCCCTAACCCTAACCCTAACCCTAAGCCCCTAACCCTAACCTTAACCCTAACCCTAACTCTAACCCTAACTTGTTCCTAACAGGAACAAGTTTCCAACGAAAGAACATAAACGCAAAGCACTACATTGTAAACTAAATCACATGTCTGCCACTTGCTCACTTAGGAATACAGGAAAACTGAAAATTGATATAACGCACTGTACAGCACAGGAACAAGTTTCGAACGAAAGAACAGAAAAGGAAAGCACTACTTTTACATGGAATCACATGTGTGTCGCTATGTCAAATAGGAATGAAAGACTCCCGCTAGAGCCTCTCTAGAAGGGCAGACCCCGCTTCCCAAGGAACAACGAGACCAGCCTTCGGATGCAAGCCGCAAGAGGGTTATTTTGATACACGGGTACCCGGGGCATCCAAGCCTATCAGAGGACTTGCTCGCCCTCTGGGTGTAAAGCTGGGGTTTTTATAGGGTTGCAGAGCAGAAGCGCGGTTACAGAAGCGAAAAGCATGGATACAGGGAGTTGATTGGTACATTTAAATGAGACCACAATTTGCGTCAGAGTTTGGCAGGGACACCAAGATACCAGGAACTGGACGGTCAGAACGGTCATGATGACCCCCTTAACTTGCGCCACCTGTTGTTTTTCTCAGATCTCCTATCTCAGCTGGAACAGTTCCACAGATGTGGGGGGTTAACACAAGTTGTTTCTTAGCTCAACTGGGGCAGCCTGACTGCAGATATCCCGAGGGGGCGGCACAGCCGGGTTTCTCAGTAATTTTCCAGTTCCTCACCTAGCCTACAGAGTTTCTCAAAACAGGGGTGTATCACAAAATGGCGTTAGCTATGTTTAACTTAAGGTGAGGCGGGGGGTGGTCTTTCATTCCCCCATTTTTCTTCTAACTTAGAATGGAATCTTCCATTCTAGGGCCTAGGGAGAGTCATTTTTTGTCCCCTACTGTCTGAACTGATGATACTGCTGGGTTTACACCAACGCCTGTATGACAGAGAGCCGGTCTTTCATAAACTGGATCAGTCGGTTTAGGATACAAGGCCCGAAGGACAGAATCAAGAGGATCACAATTAGAGGGCCCATTAGGGAGGAGACAAGAGTGGTGAACCAGGGGGCTTTATTGAACCAGCTCTCGTACCAGTTTTGTCCCTCCTTGAAGAGTTTTTCTCTATGGCTAAGTCTCTCCCTAAGCTTGGCCATATTATCTCTAACTAAGCCAGTATGGTCGGGCATAAAAGCAGCATTCTTCTTTTAAGGCTGCACACAATCCCCTTCTTGTAGGAAAAGGATGTCCAGCCCCTTCGGTTCTGTAAGACCACTTCTGACAGAGAGGTTAGGGATTTTTAGAGCACTTATTGATTCTTCCAATGCCTGCAAGTCGGTATGCATGGCCTGTTGTAGCTGTCTGAACTGAGTGGTTTCTACCAGAGCAGCAGAACCAGTCCCTACTCCGGCTGCAATTCCCCCAACCATGAGTCCCCCTAGTATCAAGGCCAAGGTTAAAGATACAGGCTCCCTAGAGTACCGGGTGATCCCCAAAATATTTGTAAACGATTCCGATTCATGGTAGACAACTTTGGGCCAGAGCTCAATGAGGACACAAAAGTCAGAATTTTGGTTGAGAATTAATGCAGATACACAGGGTGCTAAGCCGGAGCTGCAAGCCCAATAGGTCCCATTGGGGCCCGTTAGGTAGTAGGAGCCCAGGTGGATCCTGGAGGTTGAGTTGCAGAGTTTTCGGTGAGTTTCGGAGACTGACCCGACACAGGTTCCTCAGCCAGACACGTCAGATAGCGTCAGCTTATGCTGGGAGGTCGGAGTACAGTATGGTGGGGGTGTGGTATAGTTTATAAAGTCCCCCGTTATTGCAACCCCTTCGTAATAAGGGGGAGTGGAGACCAGCCACAGCCAGCATTCTTGGGTTCTGCTGGGATTAGTGTAGTTAAGTGTCTGGAAGGCTCCCTGTATTAGACCAAGCAGCCTATCACCTGTACTCGGTTGGAAAAGTCGTGGTGTGGGTATACCTAGACTGGCTGGACTCAGAGTTCTGGCAGAGGGCATGGCCGCAGGCGGGATCAGTAATTTTTCAGGTTGGGAGGAGGGGGCCCTCAGGTTTGGTAATACTGAGTTAGGCTCGAAGGTTACCTTGGGCCTATCGAGAATCAGCTGGAGGCGTATTATTCCTCCCTGGTTTCCAATTGTCCAGAGGCGCAACCCGAATTCTCTTTCACGTAACCATCCCTCTTTATATTTTTTTTTTTTTTGTCGGTAAAGGTAAGAATAAGCTGATTACAGGGTTTGGGAACAGGATCGGGGTCATCTGTATTGACTGCCCATAAACAGTTGTCAAACTTGGGGTCTCTAGTAAGCTGGATAAGTCTGGTTGAGGTAGGCATCCAGTCAGTGGCGAACTCCTCACATCCCCATTCTGCACAATAGAGGTCAGTCCTGGTCCCACAATGTTCCCGTTGCCAAGGAGAGTCAGAAGGGGAGGGGCACATATAGAAGTGTACTTTGTGGTTTTCAGTCATGTGTCTGGCCCTGGAATGTGATGGCATGGCCTTAGCTAAATCGAAACTTAGTTCAGGGAACCAGGTGTACGGGGAGCCATCTTGGAAGTTTTGTTAAGAGGGACACCGAATTCATCTAGCAGGACCCAAGTTGAGTTTACAGGAATGTGGGGACTGGAGTGTGACAAAGGAAACAGGAGGAGAAAGAGTATCAAACTCGGGTGAGTCTTATCTTTAGTGGGTTCCGGGTGCGATGAAGTTTCCATGACGAGGCTGGAGTCTGACCTCTTTCTGTGTCACGATGGGCTGCTTTGACGTGGGAGGCGTGTACCCACTCTGCGATACCGTCTACCTTAAGGGCTGTGGGTGTCGTCAGCAGTACGGTGTAGGGTCCCTTCCAGCGCGGTTCCAGGTTCCTGATCTGATGTCGTCGTACCCAGACCACGTCCCCAACCTGGAACCGATGTGGTACTGCAGGTTGATTTAGCTGTCCTTGGTACGCAGCTGCCAGTGGTTTCCAGACATCCCGTTGTACGATTTGCAGAGCCTGCAAATGAGCTTGGAGAGAAGGCGTATCAGCAAAAGAGGCTATGTCAGAGTCAAAGAAATGGGCAGCTGGTGGTGGGGCACCATAAAGGATTTCGAAAGGAGTGAGTCCATGAGGGCCCGGTGTATTTCGGGCCCAATACAATGCTAGAGGAAGGAGGGTCACCCAGTCTCTAGTGCCAGTTGTAAGCGTCAATTTGGTTAAAGTCTCCTTAATAGTTCTATTCATACGCTCTACCTGTCCTGAACTCTGTGGGCGGTACGCACAGTGTAATTTCCAATCAATCCCCAGTAATGTGGCCACCGACTGACTTACCTGGGAGACGAAAGCAGGGCAGTTGTCGGAGCCCAGTGCCTGTGGCATACCATACCTGGGGAAAATTTCTTCTAAAAGCTTTTTGGTGACGACTCTGTCAGTTTCATGTTTGGTAGGGTAGGCCTCTACCCATCAAGAGAAAGTGTCCACAAATACCAGTAAGAACCGGTATCCATAGAGTCCAGGTTTTGCCTCAGTGAAGTCAATTTCCCAATGGGTACCAGGGTGTTGTCCTCGGACCCTGGTCCCTGAACCTATCTTGTTATGGCTTGCATTTAGGCGGGCGCACGCCGTGCACTTTTCAGTCACTTGTTGTAGAATCTTGTCTCTTTCCAGCAAATAGTGGGAGCTTTCTTCCCTTTCTAGGAGGGTTTTCACTTTTCTGGAACTAAGGTGGGTCAATTGGTGGAGGTACTTAATCAGGTCTCGAGTCTGTTGTAATGGCCACACAGGCTTTCCTTTAAAAGTCCAAAACCCCCACTCAGGACAGTAAGTAGCCCCCATTTTTCTTAGGAGAATTTGGTCTTCCTCACTATAACGGAAGGGGGGCTTTCGAAGGGGGGAAAACTCTGCCTCGGCCGGCTTTATAGCCAGAAGCTGGGAGACGTCTGAGTTCCTTCGCATGGCCACTTCCCGGGCAGTTACATCCACCAAGCAGTTGCCTCTAGCTTCCGGGTTGTCTCCCTTTTGGTGGCTGGGGCAATGGATGATGCTCAATTTTGAGGGCAAAAACATCGCTTCAAGTAGGGCCAATATTTCAGTTTTATTTTTGATTTGTTTTCCTTCAGAGGTAAGCAACCCTCTTCTCCGATATATCTCCCCATGGATGTGAGCAGTGGCAAAGGCATAGCGGCTATCTGTATAAATGTTGAGCTTACCTTCTGCCATCCGAGAGCCTGGGTTAGGGGCGATGAGTTCAGCCCACAGCCGGGTGCCAGGTGGTAGGGCCTTAGTCCAAATTACCTTAGTTTCGTAGTAACCGCGCCCCCTCCGCGCTCTCCGTCCAGAAAGCTACTCAGGTCGGTGTACCAGGTGAAGTCGGCGTCAGGGAGGGGCTGGTCAGTCAGGTCAGGCCGGGTTCCATGTAATTCTGCAAGTATCTGGAGACAGTCATGAGTTTCTGGACCTTCTGGTAGGGGAAGCAGTGTTGCCGGGTTAAGGGCTACCATGGGACCAAAATGTACTCGGTCAGTGTCCAGAAGTAGAGCCTGGTAGTGGGTCATGCGGGCATTGGAAAGCCATTGGACCGGAGGTTGTTTAACCAGGGTGTCCACCGCATGAGGAGCCAGAACCGTTATTGGTTGTCCCATAGTCAGCTTGCCAGAGTCTTTAATCACGAGGACAATTGCTGCCACCATCCTCAAACAAGGGGGCCATCCTGAGGCCACTGGGTCTAGTTTCTTGGACAGTTAGGCGACCGGGCGCCTCCATGGTCCAAGTTTTTGAGTCAGGACTCCTTTAGCATATCCCTGTTTCTCATCCACAAACAGCTCAAAGGGCTTGTTTAAGTCCGGAAGCCCCAACGCAGGGGAAGTCAGCAGGGCCTCTTTTATAGCTGCATAGGCTCTCTGCTGCTCATCCCCCCATGTAAAGAAAGTCCCTTGTTTGGTGAGTGGGTAAAGCGGCGCAGCCATCTCCGCAATCCTGGGATCCAAAGGCGCAAAAACCCCGCAGTATCCAGGAACTCTCTTAATTGTCTCGGGCTTTTGGGCACCGGAATTTTTAGAATTGTCTGTTTCCGTGCCTTTGTCAACCATCTCTGTCCATCCCTGATCTGATAGCCCAAGTATGTGACCTGCCTCTGACATATTTGGGCCTTTTTCGCTGAGGCCCGGTATCCTAGAGTTTCCAAAGTCCTCAAGAGGGCCTTTGTTCCCTCCTTACATTTTTTCCTCAGTTTCTGATGCCAGGAGGAGGTCATCCACATATTGGAGCAAGATTAAAGCAGGGTGATGAACCCTAAAATCGGCCAGGTCCCGGTGCAATGCCTCATCAAATAAGGTGGGGCTATTTTTGAACCCCTGTGGGAGTCTGGTCCAAGTAAGCTGACTCAATATTCCCACCCTCGATCCTTCCACTCAAAGGCAAAATGGGCTGACTCTGAGGGTGGAGCCTCAGACAAAAGAATGCATCCTTAAGGTCTAATACTGTATACCAGGTGCACCTTGGAGGAAGCCCAGTTAACAAGTTATATGGGTTGGGAACTGTAGGGTGTATATCCTCCACCCTTTTGTTGACTTCTCTCAAGTCCTGTACCGGGCGGTAGTCTTCTGTCCCTGGCTTTTTGACTGGAAGGAGAGGCGATTCCAGGGGATTGACAAGGTATTAAATGCCCTGATCTAAAAGCCTCCGAATGTGAGGCCTAATTCCTTGGTAAGCTTCATGCGACATTGATATTATTTAATGGAAACGGGAGTTGCTGACCCTTTAGAGTGACCACCAGGGGTGGCTGGTGAATTGCGACCCCATTCCTCCCGCTTTCCGCCAAGCTAGGGTGAACTTTTCTAGCCAGACAGTCATTTCTTGCGCCAAGGCTTTTCAGGCTCATGAAGTCGGTATTCATCTTCCAGGTTTATAGTTAACACATGCAAAAGGCTGTCCCTGAGGCCCAGTAATATGGGCCTTAGTCCCCTCAAAGTGGATTTGTGCCCTAAGATTCATTAATAGATCTCTTCCCAACAGAGGTTAAGGGCAATCAGGAACATGTAAAAAGGAGTGAGTCACCTTTTGGCAAGTTGTACTCTTCTTTCAGTGGTCCATCGGTACTCTTTTTCCGTGGTGGCTCCTTGAACCCACGCCGATTTGTCAGTCATGGGTCCCGTGAGGTGGTGAGCACCGAATGCTGGGCCCGTGTCCACCAGGAAGGTGACGGGTTGCCCCCCCACATTAAGGGTTATCCTGGGTTCAGGGGGAGGCTCCTGACCCCGACCTCCCTAGTCTTCCAGGTTTAACAGGGTGGCCTGGGGTTTAGGCTTTTGTGGCCCTCTTGGGTTCTTTGGGCAGTCTCGGGCCCAATGTCCTTTTTCCTTGCAGTAGGCACATTGATCTTTGTCCAGTCGTGGACCCCTGCTGTCTCTCAGGCCCTGCCTACCCTGTCTCTGCCCTGTCACTACTGTGGCCAGTAACTTGCTAAATTCCCTATTCCTCTTACGCCTCTAACATTCTCTCTTTCCTCTGCTTCTCTTCTCAGCCTTTCATCTCTTTCTTCCTGTGTGTCCCTCTTATTAAAAGTCCACTCTGCCTCCTTCAATAAATCCTGTACTGTACTTTCTCTTAAGTTTTCAAGCCTCTAACTTCTTTCTAATATCTGGGGCAGACTGCCAGATGAAGGACATGGCTATGTTGGTTGCCTGATCTGGGTCTTCTGGATTGTAGGGAGTGTACATACGGTATGCCTCCTTGAGTCGTTCTAGAAAAGCAGAGGGGGATTCCTCAGGTTTCTGGGTTACTAACTTAACCTGAGCCAAATTAGTAGGGCGCCTTGCAGCCCCACGGAGACCCGCTATAAGCAACTGGCGATAGAGAGGTAGGTGTTCCCTACCGCGCTCAGTGGAGAAGTCCCACCAGGTCGTTCCAAAGGAAAGGCGGCGTCTATTCTGTGTGGCAGTTGGGTGGGCTGTCCATCGTCTCCTGGGACATTTTTGCGTGCTTCCAGGACGACCCGCTGTTTTTCCTCGGTGGTCAATAGTGTCTGGAGCAACTGTTGGCAATCGTCCCAGGTGGGCCGATGGGTCACTAGAATAGACTCTATCAGTGCTGTGAGCCTAGAAGGGTCCTTTGAAAAAGCGGGGTTATTATTTTTCCAATTGTATAAGTCAGACGAGGAAAAGGGTCAGTATTGATTTACGGTCAGGCCCCATCCGCAACGGAAAGGCCTGAGAGGAGGGATCGAGGGGCTTCCTGACGCCTCAATCGTCCCGCCACCGGGGACGAGGTAAGTTCATCCTGGGGTTCTCGTTTGGTGGCTGCCCCCTCTGGTTCCCGAACGGGGTCTGGGTTTCTGTAAGATGGGGGCTGTTCAGTCAAAAGGTCCAGAAGAGGGCCATCATCTGCCGGTAGTACCGGGGGTGTCTTCTTATGTCTGGAGGTCTCCTCTGGAGCTGGTTTCGTGAGGACCGGGTAAAGTGTAGAGTTAACCGGGGTTGGAACTAGCGGGGGAGGAAGGGAGGGGGCAGACGGGATGGGTTTCGGGGAAGGGGAAAGGAGGAAAGGCTTCACCCATGGTGGGGGGGTCTTTGACCACAGATTCCCATGTGATGATATAGGGAACCTGGTCAGGATGTCCATGGGGTCCAGGATCCATGACTTTAGCCTTTACCTGTAAAATAATTTCTAGGTTAAAGGTGCCATCTCATAGCCAGCCCACATCAAGGGTTGGCCACTCAGAAGAATAGAAGATGTCCCACTTTCCCTTTCGCACCTCCACCGAAAGGTTGTGAGCTATGTGACGAACTTCCTTGAAGTGCTGTAAAGTTAAACTTTTGGGAGTAGTGATAGTTTGTCCCATATTTTCAGATAGATAGAAAACACTTATTACACTTACTACAAAAATTAGACAGACAAAACACGACACAAGCCGTGCGGCACGATATCGACGCAAAACTGAGAGCCAAAATTCAGATGGAGACAGTGTTGGAGGTTGGGTTCCTCTGTCTCCCAAATGAAACACGTAGCCTTCGGACAGGGGCAAAGCCCCGAAAAGTCCGGATTGGCTCGTGCTTCCAAACGGACGGGAGCCGAGAAATCGGCTCCCTCCCCAACAAATGGGAACTGAAAAATCGGCTCTCTACAAACACTCCTGAGACATCTCCCTGGAGCTGGGGAAAGAAAGTCGAGCTCATCAACTCCTTTCGATTTCCACCCAATACAAATGGCTTGGGCCAAGCCTCAAAACTCAGACTGCCACGAAAAACCAGGACGAGCATTTACACATGCATGACAGAAAACACCGAACGCTTAAAATAGAAACCAACGGAAACACAGAAGAACTAGTTGTTGCCGGCAGTATTACCTCCCGAATTTGGGTCGGTGGTCCCTGGGTGGGCATCTCAAATATCACTGGGGCCTCCAAATGAAAGATTCCTGCTAAAGGCTCTCTAGACGGGCAGACCCCGCTTCCCAAGGAACAACGAGACCAGCCTTCAGATGCAACCTGCAAGAGGTTTATTTTGATACACGGGTACCCGGGGCGACCAAGCCTATCAGAGGACTTGCTCGCCCTCTGGGTGTAAAGCTGGGGTTTTTATAGGGTTGTAGAGGAGAAGCGCGGTTACAGAAGCGAAAAGCATGGTTACAGGGTGCTGATTGGTACATTTAAATGAGACCACAATTTGCGTCAGAGTTTGGCAGGGACACCAAGATACCAGGAACTGGATGGTCAGAACGGTCATGATGACCCCATTAACTTGTGCCACCTGTTGTTCTTCTCAGATCTCCTATCTCAGCTGTTCCTAGCTGGAATAGTTCCACACATGTGGGGGGTTAACACAAGTTGTTTCTTAGCTCAACTGTGGCAGCCTGACTGCAGATATCCCGAGGGGGCGGCACAGCCGGGTTTCTCAGTAATTTTCCAATTCCCCACCTAGCCTACAGAGTTTCTCAAAACAGGGGTATATCACAAAATGGCGTTAGCTATGTTTAAATTAAGGTGAGGCAGGGGGGGTCGTTCAAGGAATACAGGAAAACTGAAAAGTATTATCTTGCACTGTACGGCACAGAAACAAGTTTCCATCGAAAGAAGAGAAACGCAAAGCACAACTTTGTAAACTAATTCACATACGTGTCGCCCGTTCAATTATTATAACAGGAAAACTGAAAAGTGATATATCACACTGTATAGCACAGAAACAAGTTTCCAAAAGAAGAACAGAAATGCAAAGCACTATTTTGAAAACTAAATCACATGTGTGTCACTCGCTAAATTAGGAATACAGGAAAACTGAAAAGCTATATATCGAAATGTACGGCAAAGAAGCAAGTTTTCATCAAAAGAACAGAAACTCAAAGCACAACTTTGTAAACTAATTCACATACGTGTGGCCCGATCAATTATTATAACAGGAAAACTGAAAAGTGATATATTGAACTGTACAGCACAGAAACAAGTTTCCATTGAAAGAACAGAAACGCAAAGCACAACTTTGTAAACTAATTCACAAACATGTCGCCTGTTCAATTAATATAACAGGAAAACTGAAAAGTGATATAACCCTCACCCTAACCCTAAGCCCCTAACCCTAACCCTAACCATAAACCTAACCCTACCCTAAGCCACTAAGCCCCTAACCCTAACCCTAACCCTAAGCCTAACCCTAACCGTAACCCTAACTTGTATGTAACAGGAACAAGTTTCCAACGAAAGAACAGAAACGCAAAGCACAACTTTGAAAACTAATTCACATACATGTCGCCCGTTCAATTATTATAACAGGAAAACTGAAAAGTGATATATCGAACTGTACAGCACAGGAACAAGTTTCAATCGAAAGAACAGAAACGCAAAGCACAACTTTGTAAACTACTTCACATACGTGTCGCCCATTCAATTATTATAACAGGAAAACTGAAAAGTGATATAACCCTAACCCTAACCCTAAACCTAAGCCCCTAACTCTAACACTAACCCTAACCCTAAGCCTAACCCTAACCCTAACCCTAACGCTAACTTGATACTAACAGGAACAAGTTTCCAACGAAAGAACATAAACGCAAAGCACTACTTTGTAAACTAAATCACATGTGTGCCACTCGCTCAATTAGGAATACAGGAAAACTGAAAAGTGATTTAACGCACTGTACAGCACAGGAACAATTTTCCAACAAAAGAACAGAAAAGCAAAGCACTACTTTTATATGCAATCACATGTGTGTTGCTCGCTCAATTAGGAATACAGGAAAACTGAAAAGTGTTATCTCGCACTGTACAGCACAGGAACAAGTTTCCATCAAAAGAACAGAAACGCAAAGTACAACTTTGTAAACTACTTCACATATGTGTCGCCCGTTCAATTATTCTAACAGGAAAACTGAAAAGTGATATATCACACTGTATAGCAGAGAATCAAGTTTCCAACAGAAGAACAGAAACGCAAAGCACTACTTTGTAATCTAAATCACATGTGTGTCGCTCGCTCAAATAGGAATACAAAAAACTGAAAAGCGATATATTGAAATGTAAGGCAAGGAAACAAGTTTTCATCAAAAGAACAGAAACGCAAAGCACAACTTTGTAAACTAATTCACATTTGTGTCGCCATTTCAATTATTATAACAGAAAAACTGAAAAGTGTTATATTGAACTGTACAGCACAGGAACAAGTTTCCAACGAAAGGACAGAAACGCAAAGCATTACATTGTAAACTAAATAACATGTGTGCCACTCGCTCAGTTAGGAATACAGGAAAACTGAAAAGTGTTATATCGCACTGTAAGGCACAGAAACAAGTTTCCATCAATAGAACAGAAAAAAAAGCACAACTTTGTAAACTAATTCACATCGTGTCGCCCGTTCAATTATTATAACAGGAAAACTGAAAAGTGATATATTGAACTGTACAGCACAGGAACAAGTTTCCATCTAAAGAACAGAAACGCAAAGCAAAACTTTGTAAACTAATTCACTTATGTGTCGCCCCTTCAATTATTATAATGGGAAAACTGAAAAGTGATGTATGACACTGTACAGCACAGAATCAAGTTTCCAACAGAAGAACAGAAACGCAAAGCACTACTTTGTAAACTAAATCACATGTGTGTCGCTCGGTCAATTAGGAATACAGGAAAACTGATAATTGATGTAACCCTAACCCTAACCCTTAGCACCTATCCCTAAACCTAACCCTAACCCAACTCTAACCCTAACCCTCACCCTAAACCTAACCCCAACCCTAACCTAACCCTAACTTGTTCCTAACAGGAACAAGTTTTCAACAAAAGAACAGAAACGCAAAACACAACTTTGTAAATTAATTCACATATGTGTCACCCAGTAAATTTTTTAAACAGGAAAAACTGAAAAGTGATATATCACACTGTACAGCACAGGAACAAGTTTCCATCGAAAAGAACAGAAACGCAAAGCACAACTTTGTAAAGAACTTCACATACATGTAGCCCGTTCAATTATTATAACAGGAAAACTGAAAAGTGATATATCACACTGTACAGCACAGTATCAAGTTTCCAACAGAAGAACAGAAAAGCAAAGCACAACTTTGTAAACTAATCACATTCGTGTCGCCTTTTCAATTATTATAACAGGAAAACTGAAAATTGATGTAACCCTAACCCTAACCCTAAGCCTAACCCTAACACTAAGCCTAACCCTAACCCCTAACCCTAACCCTAACCCTAATCCTAAACCCCTAACCCTAACCCTATCCCTAACCCTAACCCTAACCCTAACCCTAACCCTAACTAAACCCTAACTTGTTCCTAACAGGAAAAAGTTTTTAACGAAAGAACATAAACGCAAAGCACTACTTTGTAAACTAAATCACATGTGTGCCACTCGCTCAATTAGGAATACAGGAAAACTGAAAAGTGATATAACGCACTGTACAGCACATGAACACGTTTCCAAAAGAAGAACAGAAATTCAAAGCACTACTTTTTAATGGAATCACATGTGTGTCGCCGCTTCAATTAGGAATACAGGAAAACTGAAAAGTGTTATCTCAAGACTGTATGGCACAGAAACAAGTTTCTATTGAAAGAAGAGAAATGCAAAGCACAACTTTGTAAACTAATTCACATACGTGTCGCCCGTTCAATTATTATAACAGGAAAACTGAAAAGTGATATATAGAACTGTACAGCACCGGAACAAGTTTCCATTGAAAGAACAGAAACGCAAAACACAACTTTGTAAACTAATTCACATCGTGTCGCCCGTTCAATTATTATAACAGGAAAACTGAAAAGTCATATATTGAACTGTAAGTCACAGGAACAAGTTTCCATCGAAAGAACAGAAACGCAAAGCACAACTTTGTAAACTAATTCACATACCTGTCGCCCGTGCAATTATTATAACGGGAAACCTGAAAAGTGATGTATCTCCCTGTACAGCACAGAATCAAGTTTCCAACGAAAGAACGTAAACGCAAAGCCCTAATTTATAACTAAATCACATGTGTGTCACTCGCTCAATTAGGAATACAGGAAAACTGAAAAGCGATATATCAAAATGTACGGCAAAGAAACAAGTTTTCATCGAAAGAACAGAAACACAAAGCACAACTTTGTAAACTAATTCACATTCCTATCGCCTGTTCAATTATTATAACAGGAAAACAGAAAAGTGATATAACCCTAACCCTAACCCTAAGCCCCTACCTTAACCCTAACACTAACCATAACCCTAACCATAACCCTCATCCTAACCCTAACTCTTATCCTAACCTAACATTTCCAACGAAGGAACAGAAACGCAAAGCACAATGTGTAAATTAATTCACATTTATGTCGCCTGTTCAATTATTATAAAAGGAAAGCTGAAAAGTGATATAACCCTAACCCTAACCCTAAGCCGCTAACCCTAACCCTAACCCTAACCCTAACCCTAACCCTAACCATAAACCTAACCCTAAACCTAAGCCCCTAGCCCTAACCCTAAACATAAGCCTAACCCTAACCCTAACCCTAACTTGTACCTAACAGGAACAAGTTTCCAACGAAAGAACATAAACACAAAGCACTACTTTGTAAACTAAATCACATGTGTGCCACTCGCTCAATTAGGAATACAGGAAAACTGAAAAGTGTTATCTCGCACTGTATGGCACAGAAAAAAGTTTCCATCGAAAGAAGAGAAACTCAAAGCACAACTTTGTAAACTAATTCACATACGTGTCGCCCGATCAATTATTATAACAGGAAAACTGAAAAGTGATATATTGAACTGTAAAGCACAGAAACAAGTTTCCATTGAAAGAACAGAAACGCAAAGCACAACTTTGTAAACTAATTCACATACGTGTCGCCCGTTCAATTATTATAACAGGATAACTGAAAAGTGATTTATCGAACTGTACAGCACAGGAACCTGCTTCCATCGAAAGAAGAGAAAAGAAAAGCACAACTTTGTGAACTAATTCACATATGTGTCGCCCATTCAATTATTATAACAGGAACACTGAAAAGTGATATATCACACTGTACAGCACAGAAACAATTTTCCAACAGAAGAACAGAAACTCAAAGCACTACTTTGTAAACTAAATCCAATGTGTGTCGCTCACTCAATTAGGAATAGAGGAAAACTGAGAAGTGTTATCTCGCACTGTATGGCACAGAAACAAGTTTCCATCGAAAGAACAGAAACGCAAAGCACAAATTTGTAAACAAATTCACATTCGTGTTGCCTGTTCAATTATTATAACAGGAAAACTGAAATGTGATATAACCCTAACCCTAACCCTAAGCCCCTAACCCTAATACTAACCCTAACCTGAACCCCTAACCCCTAACCCAAACACTAACCCGACCCTAACCCTAACCCTAACCCTAACCCTAACCCTAAACTTAACCCTTACCGAACAATAACCATAACTTGTTCCTAACAGGAACAAGTTTCCAACGATAAAAAATAAACGCAAATCACTACTTTGTAAAATAAATCACATGTGTGTCACACACTCAATTAGGAATACAGGAAAAAAGAAAAGCGATATATCGAAATGAATGGCAAAGAAACAAGTTTTCATCGAAAGAACAGAAATGCAAAGGACAACTTTGTAAACTAATTCACATTCGTGCCGCCTGTTCAATTATTATAACAGGAAAACTGAAAAGTGATATATCCCTAACCTTAACCCTAAGCCCCTAACCCTAACCCTAACCCCTAACCTAACACTAACCCTAACCCTAAACCTACCCTACCCTAACCCTAACCCTAAACCTAACCCTAACCCTAACCCTAAATTTTTCAGAACAGGAGCAAGTTTCACTGAAAGAACATAAACCCAAAGCACTACTTTTAAACTAAATTACCTATGTGTTGCTCGCTCAATTAGGAATACAGGAAAACTGAAAAGCAATATATCAAATGTATGGCAAAGAAAGAATTTTTCATCGAAAGAAAAGAAACGCAATGCACAAATTTGTAAACTAATTCACATTCGTGTTGCCTGTTCAATTATTATAATAGGAAAATGAAAAGTGACATAACCCTAACCCTAACCCTAAGCCCCTAACCCTAATCCTAACCATAAACCTAACCCTAACCCTAACCATAAACCTAACCCTAACACTAAGCCCCTAACCCTAACTCTAACCCTATGCCTAACCCTAACCCAAACCCTAACTTGTACCTAACAGGAACAAGTTTGCAACGAAAGAACATAAACGCAAAGCACTACTTTGTAAAGTAAATCACATGTGTGCCAATTGCTCAATTAGGATTACAGGAAAAACTTAAAAGTGATATAACGCACTGTACAGCCAGGAACAAGTTTCAAACAAAAGAACAGAAAAGCAAAGCACTACTTTTAAACGGAATCACATGTATGTCGCCGCTTCAATTAGGAATACAGGAAAACTGAAGTGTGTTATCTCGCACTGTATGGCACAGAAACCAGTTTCCATCGAAAGAACAGAAACGCAAAGCACAACTATGTAAACTAATTCACATATGTGTCGCCTGCTCAATTATTATAACAGGAAAATGAAAAGTGATATATCACATTGTAAAGCACAGAAACAAGTTTCCAACAGAAGAACAGAAACGCAAAATACTATTTGTAAACTTAATCACATGTGTGCCGCCACTCAATCACGAATACAGGGAAAGTGAAAAGCAATAAATCGAAATGTATGGCAAAGAAACAAGTTTTCATCGAAGAACAGAAACACAAAGCACAACTTTGTAAACTACTTCACATATGTGTCGCTTGTTCAATTATTATAACAGGAATACTGAAAAGTGATATAACCTCACCCTACCCTTTCCCTAACCCTAACCCCCTAACCCTAACCCTACCCTAACCCTAACCTCACACTAACCTTAACCCTAATCCTAACCCTAACCCTAACCCTAACTTGTTCCTAACAGGAACAAGTTTCCAATGACAGAACATTAACGCAAAACACTACTTTGTAAACTAAATCACATGTGTGCCACAAGCTCAATTAGGAATACAGGAAAACTAAAAGTGTTATCTCCCACTGTAGGGCACAGAAACAAGTTTCCAATGAAAGAACATAAACGCAAAGCACTACTTTGTAAACTAAATCACATGTGTGCAACTCGCTCAATTAGGAATACAGGAAACCTGAAAAGTGATATAACGCACTGTACAGCACAGGATCAAGTTTCGAACGAAAGTACAGAAAAACAAAGCAAGACCTTTAAACGGAATCACATGTGTGTCGCTCGCTCAATTAGGAATACAGGAAAACTGAAAAGTGTTACCTCGCACTGTAAGGTACAGAAAGAAGTTTCCATCGAAAGAACAGAAACGCAAAGCACAACTTTGTAAACTAATTCACATACGTGTCGTCCATTCAATTATTATAACAGGGAAACTGAAAAGTGATACATCACACTGTACAGCACAGAAACAATTTTCCAACAGAAGAACAGAAACGCAAAGCACAACTTTGTAAACTAATTCACATTCGTGTCACCTGTTCAATTATTATAACAGGAAAACTGAAAAGTGATATAACCCTAATCCTAACCCTAAGACCATAACCCTAACCCTATCCCTAACACTAACCCTTAACCCTAACCCTAACCCTAACCCTAACCCTAACCCTAACCCTAAAACCTAAACCTAACCCTAACCCTAACCCTAACTTTTCCTAACATTAACAAGTTTCCAACGAAAGAACATAAACGCTAAGCACTACTTTTTAAACTAAATCAAATGTGTGCCACTTGATCAATTAGGAATACAGGAAAACTGAAAAGTGATATAACGCACTGTACTGCACAGGAATAAGTTTCCTACGAAAGAACAGAAAAGCTTAAGCACTACTTTTAAACGGAATCACATGTGTTTAGCTCGCTCAATTAGGAATACAGGAAAACTGAAAATAGATATATCAAAATGTAGGGCAAATAAATTTTCTTCGAAAGAACAGAAACGCACAGCACAACTTTATAAACTAATTCACATTTGTGTCGCCTGTTTAATTATTATAACAGGAATACTGAAAAGTGATATATCGGACTGTATAGCACAGGAATATGTTTCCATCGAAAAAAAAAAAAAAAACGCAAAGCAGAACTTTGTAAACTAATTCACAAACGTGTCACCCGTTCATTTAATATAACAGGAAAACTGAAAAGTGATATATCACACTGTACAGCACAGAAATAAGTTTCCAACCGAAGAACAGAAATGTAAAGCACTACTTTGTAAACTAAATCACATGTGTGTCGCTCGCTCAATTAGGAATACAGGAAAACTCAAAAGCGATATATCGAAATGTATGGCAAAGAAACAAGTTTTCATTGAAAGAACAGAAACGCAAAGTACAACTTTGTAAACTAATTCACATTCGTTTCGCCTCTTCAATTATTATAACAGGAAAACTGAAAAGTGATATAACGCTAACCCTAACCCTAAGCCGCTAACCGTAACCCTAACCCTAATCTTAACCCCTAACCCTAACCCTAACCCTAACCCTACCCTAACTCTAAGCCTAACCTTAACCCTAACCCTAACTTGTTCCTAACAAGTTTCCAGTGAAAGAACATAAACGCAAAGCACTACTTTGTAAACTAAATCACATGTGTGCCACTCGCTCAATTAGTAATACAGGAAAACTGAACAGTGATATAATGCACTGTACAGCACAGGAACAAGTTTCGAACGAAAGAACACAAAAAAAAGCACTACTTTTTTTTTTTTTTTTTTTTTTTGATTTTTTGTTTTATTTATTTATTTTTAAATGCAGTTTATTCAGGAACCTTGAACAATCATCTGACCCTGAGGAAAGCCAGCCCACTTTAAATAGCCTCTGGGTAGCCAACCTCAGCATGCCACGTGGGCAATGCAGATAGATCCACATACATGGAAGCAAGTCAGATCCTCAGCCTTAGCCAAATATGGAGTTGTTTGTGACAGAGAGCACTCACCATCGGGAAGGTGGAAGGCGGAAACAAGCTCCATCATTCAGGCGCGGCATTACCCAGCTCTTTACAGTTCACCCTTTTTGTTTTGGACGCATCAGGCAAGAGTAGAGGTCTGATCTCTGATATTAGAAATAAATTGGGACTTTGTACCTATGTTCATTTAGGTGTCATCCACCCAAAGAGCATCAGACCCGTCCGATACCTTTTTCTCAGAGGTGGGACCTGGGGCATCAACCGCATGCAATCAGACATGCTCTTCTCTGGGTCCAAGGCTGCTGACCCTGAGTGCAGTGCTTAGCATTGCATCCTGAGCGTAACATTTTGGCTTTTTATGGTAGCCAACCATGCTTGGGGAGACTGTCCTGCTTCAATGCCTGTAAAGGCCTGAATGGTCATGTCTGTATTACGCTGTTGTGAGACTCTAATCTTGCATATATACCACAGGCAAACCAAGGTGAACAACACCAGAAGGCCTGCTAACGCTCCCATGCCCGCCCCTTCCTTCAGATGATTCATGGCTGCAGCAATCCATGATGATAATCCTGTGGCTAGTCCTGCATCCACTCTGGTAGAATTTACCATGACAATGGCCACTCTCAGCTGGTCCATCGTAGTATCAAATTCTCCAGTCCAATTACCTAAAATATAGCTTGACAATTGTTTAGACAGATTTGCAGCACAGGGAAAATTTCTCATGTTGTATGCTAGTGACACAAAGTCCAGCATACTTTCATTGAAAGCCAAGTTGAGCGATTTGCCATAGGGTATCAATTTGCTCCTGCACGAGGTCAAACCTCTGATTGAACACCATCAAACCTCCTTTTAGTTGAGCATTAATTTTGTACATCTAAGGCATGAGCTACCTTGGCTAAAAGGTTATTCAGGGTCTGAGCAGTCTGCCCAGTATGACTCATGGCTAATGCCGTGGTGGTAGCTCCAACAGCCGCCAATGAGATGGCAGTAACAATGGCAGCTGTAATTCCAAGATCCCTTTTCTGTCTGAAGAGAGTCATAGCGTGAGGGCATCAACGGGCACAGACACCCAGGGAGGCATGTGAGTAAACACCTAGTAAATTTACTAGCATTACAGCATTGGGCAAAAAAGCAAGTATCATTACTACAATTACTTGGCTCTATCTGGCTAATAATGAATAAAAATGTGTGATGTAAACAAACAGGTGTGGGCTTATAGGAAATATTATGAGAAGCCTTAACCCCCTCGTTTGAACATCCTGCATTGGTTCTAGAACTAGCAGTGGTGGTGTCCGAGGTCTGAGTAGGTTCAGGAGACCATTGCCCCCAGGGGCGAGACGTGCTCCATGTAAATTGACTAACTCCATGTTTTACTCCACTTTTGAAAGTCATTTAAGTTTCTTAAATTATTATTTTTTCCCTTTTTTTAAAATTTTTCATCAATTACACTTTATTCACTCTGCATCCCCCCATAAGCCCCTCCCTCCCCTCGCAATCCCACCCTCCCTCCTCCCTCTGCATGCATGCCACTCCCCAAATCCCCTGATAGGGGAGGTTCTCCTCCTTTCTGATATTACTCCATCAGTTCACATCAAAAGTGGCTGCATTGTCCTCTACTATGGCCTGGTAAGGTTGCTCCCCCTCAGGAGGAGGTGACTAAAGAGCAGGCCAGTCAGTTCATGTCAGAGGCAGCCCCTCTTCTCATTACTATGTAACCCAATTGACTCTGAACTGCCCTGGGCTACATCTGTGCAGGGGTTCTGGGTTATCTCTATGAATAGTCCTTGGTTAGAGTATGAGTCTCTGGGAAGTTCCCTGTGTTCAAATTTTCTTGTTCTGTTGCTCTCCTTGTGCAGACCCTGTCCTCTCCAGCTCTTGCTCTTTCCCAGTTCTTACATAAAATTCCATTCACTCTGCCTAACAGTTGTCCATCAGGCTTAGCTTCTGCTTTGATAGTCGGTAGGGCAGAGGCTTTCAGAGACCCTCTGTGGTAGGTTCCTAGTTTGTTTCCTGTTTTCTTCTCCTTCTGATGTCCATCCTCTTTGCCTTTACGGATGGGGATTAGATATTTTACTTAGGGTACTCTCTTGCTTAGCAGAACTCCAAAAGCACAGGCTCTAAAAGCAACAATCAATAAATGGGACCTCATCAACCTGAAAAGCTTCTGCAAAACAAAGGACACCGCTATCAAAACAAAGTGATCTTCTAAAGATTGAGAAAGAATCTTCACCAACCCTTTATCTGACAGAGGACTCATATCAAGTATATATAAAGAACTAAAGAAACTGAAAAGCAGCAAACCAAGTAACCTTCATAAAAAATGGGGAACAGAGCTAAACAGAGAATTCTCTGTAGAGGAATACCGAATGGAAGAGAGAAACACTTAAAGAAATGCTCAACCTCACTAGCCATTAGGAAATGCAAAGTAGTGCTTTGCACAGAAAGAAACACCCAGAAACACAAAGCACTACTTTGTAAACTAAATCAAATGTGTGTCGCTCGATCAATTAGGAATACAGGAAAACTGAAAAGCGATATATCGAAATGTACGGCAAAGAAACAAGTTTTCATCGAAAGAACCAAAACGCAAAGCAAAACTTTGTAATCTCATTCACATTTGTGTCGCCTGTTCAATTATTATAACAGGAAAACTGAAAAGTGATATAACCCTAACCTTACCTAAGCCCTTAAGCCTAAACCTAACCCTAACCCTAACCCTGACCCCTAACCCTAAACCTAACCCTAACCCTATCCCTAACCCTACCCTAACCCTAACACTAAACCTAAACCTAACACTAACCCTAACCCTAACTTGTTCCAACAAGTTTCCAAAGAAAGAACATGAACGCAAAGCACTACTTTGTAAATTAAATAACATGTGTGCCACTCTCTCAATTAGGAATACAGGAAATCTGAAAAGTGATATAACGCACTGTACAGCACAGGAACAAGTTTCGAACTAAAGAACAGAAAAGCAAAGCACTACTTTTAAACGGAATCACAGGTGTGTTGCTCGCCCTGTTAGGATTACAGGAAAATGGAAAAGTGTTATCTCGCACTGTATTGCACAGAAACAAGTTGCCATCGAAAGAAAAGAAACGCAAAGCACAACTTTGTAAACTATTTCACATACTTGTTGCCCATGCAATTATTATAACAGGAAAACTGAAAAGTGATATATCGAACTGTACAGCTCAGAAACAAGTTTCCAACATAAGAACAGAAACGCAAAGCACTACTTTGTAAACAAAATGACATGTGTGTCACTGGCTAAATTAGGAATACAGGAAAACTGAAAAGTGATGTATCCAGGTGTACGGCAACGAAACAAGTTTTCATCGAAAGAACCAAAACGCAAAGCAAAACTTTGTAATCTCATTCACATTTGTGTCGCCTGTTCAATTATTATAACAGGAAAACTGAAAAGTGATATAACCCTAACCTTACCCTAAGCCCTTAAGCCTAAACCTAACCCTAACCCTATCCCTAACCCTACCCTAACCCTTACACTAAACCTAATCCTAATCCTAACCCTAACCCTAACTTGTTCCAACAAGTTTCCAAAGAAAGAACATGAACGCAAAGCACTACTTTGTAAATTAAATAACATGTGTGCCACTTGTTAGGAATACAGGAAATCTGAAAAGTGATATAACGCACTGTACAGCACAGGAACAAGTTTCGAACTAAAGAACAGAAAAGCAAAGCACTACTTTTAAACGGAATCACAGGTGTGTTGCTCGCCCAGTTAGGATTACAGGAAAATGGAAAAGTGTTATCTCGCACTGTATTGCACAGAAACAAGTTGCCATCGAAAGAACAGAAACGCAAAGCACAACTTTGTAAACTATTTCACATACGTGTTGCCCATGCAATTATTATAACAGGAAAACTGAAAAGTGATATATCGAACTGTACAGCTCAGAAACAAGTTTCCAACATAAGAACAGAAACGCAAAGCACAACTTTGTAAACAAAATCACATGTGTGTCACTGGCAAATTAGGAATACAGGAAAACTGAAAAGTGATGTATCCAGGTGTACGGCAAAGAAACAAGTTTTCATCTAAAGAACAGAAACGCAAAGCACAACTTGGTAACCTAATTCACATTCGTGTCACCATTTCAATTATTATAACAGGAAAACTGAAAAGTGGTATAACCCTAACCCTAATCCGAGCGCCTAACCCTAAAACCTAAACCTAAACCTAACCATAACCCTAACCCTAACCCTAACACCTAACCCTAACCCTAAACCTAACCCTAACCCTAATCCTAACCCTAACCCTAACCCTAACCCTAACCATAACCTAACCCTAACCCTAACCCTAACCCTAACTTGTTCCTATCAGTAACAAGTATCCAACGAAAGAACATAAACGCAAAGCACTACTTTGTAAATTAAATCACATGTGTGCAACTCGTTCAAATAGAAATACAAGAAAACTGAAAAGTGATATAACGCACTGTACAGCACAGGAACAAGTTTCAAACAAAAGAACAGAAAAACAAAGCACTACTTTTAAATGGAATCACATGTGTGTCGCCATGCAATTAGGAATACAGGAAAACGGAAAAGTGTTAACTCACGCTGTATGGCACAGAAACAAGTTTTCATCGACAGAATAGAAACGCAAAGCACAACTTTGTAAACTAATTCTCATGTGTGTCCTCACTCAATTAGGAATACACGAAAACTGAAAAGTGATATATCAAATGTACAGCAAAGAAACAAGTTTTCATCTAAAGAACAGAAACGCAAAGCACAACTTTGTAAACTAAATCACATTCGTGTCACTGGTTCAATTATTATAACAGGAAAACTGAAAAGTGATATAACCCTAACCAAGTTTTCCTCTAAAGAACACTTAAACTTTGTAAACTAACCCTAACCCTAACCCTAACCCTAACCCTGAACCCTAACTCTAAAAACCTAACACTAATCCTATCCCTAACCCTAACGTAACACCCTAACACTAAACCTAAACCTAACACTAAACCTAAACCCCTAACCCCTAACTTGTTCCAACAAGTTTCCAACGAAAGAACATAAACGCAAAGCACTACATTCTAAACTAAATCACATGTGTGCCATAAGTTCAATTAGGAATACAGGAAAACTTAATAGTGATATAACGCACTGTACAGTACAGCACAGGAACAAGTTTCAAACCAAAGAACAGAAAAGCAAAGCACTACTTTTAAACGGAATCACAAGTGTGTTACTCGCACAGTTAGGAATACAGGAAAACAGAAAAGTGTTATCTCAAGACTGTATTGCACAGAAACAAGTTTCCATCGAAAGAACAGAAACGCAAGCACAACTTTTAAACTAATTCACATATGTGTTGTCTGCTCAATTATTATAACATGAAAACTGAATAGTGATATATCAAACTGTACAGCACAGGAACAAGTTTCCATTGAAAGAACAGAAATGCAAAGCACTACTTTGTAAACTAAATCACATGTGTGTCACTGGCTCAATTAGGAATACAGGAAAACTGAAAAGCGATGTGTCCACATGTACAGCAAAGAAACAAGTTTTCATCAAAGAACAGTAACGCAAAGCACAACTTTGTAAACTAATTCACATTCGTGTCGCCTGTTCAATTATTATAACAGGAAAACTGAAAAGTGGTATAACCCTAACCCTAACCTGGAGCCCCTAATCCTAAACCTAACCCTAACCCTAACCCTAACCCTAACACCCCTAACACTAACCCTAACCCTAACCCGGAGCCCCTAACCCTAACCCTAACCTAACCCTAACCCTAAACCTAACACTAACTTGTTCCTATCAGTAACAAGTATCCAACGAAAGAACATAAATGCAAAGCACTACTTTGTAAAATAAATCACATGTGTGCCACTCACTCAAATAGAAATACAGGAAAACTGAAAAGTGATATAACGACTGTACAACAAAGGAACAAGTTTCAAATGAAAGAACAGAAAAACAAAGCAGTACTTTTAAACGGAATCACATGTGTGTCACTCGCTCAATTAGGAATACAGGAAAACGGAAAAGTGTTACCTCGCACTGTATGGCACAGAAACAAGTTTCCATTGAAAGAAAAGAAACACAAAGCACAACATTGTAAACTAATTCACATACGTGTTGTCTGCTCAAATATTATAACAGGAAAACTGAAAAGTGATACATCAAATTATACAGCACAGACACAAGTTTCCAACAGAAGAAAAGAAACGCAAAGAACTACTTTGTAAACTAAATCACATGTGTGTCACTGGCTCAATTAGGAATACAGGAAAACTGAAAAGCGATATATCCAAATGTACAGCAAAGAAACAAGTTTTCATCTAAAGAACAGAAATGAAAAGCACAACTTTGTAAACTAATTCACATTTGTGTTGCCTGTTCAATTATTATAACAGGAAAAGTGAAAAGAGATATAACCATAACTGTAACCCTAAGCCCCTAAACATAACCCTAACCCAAACCCTAACCCTAACACCTAACCCTAACCCTAACGGTAACCCTAACACTAACCCTACCCTAACCCTAACCCTAACCCTAACCCTAAACCTAAACCTAACCCTAACCTAACAGGAACAAGTTTCCAACGAAAGAACAGAAATGCAAAGCACTACTTTGTAAAATAAATCACATGTGTGTCACTCACTCAATTAGAAAATACAGGAAAACTGAAAAGTGTTATAATGACTGTACAACAAAGGAACAAGTTTCCATGGAAAGAACAGAAACAAAACCACTACTTTGTAAACTAATCACAAACGTGTCACCCTGCTCAATTATTATAACAGGAAAACTGAAAAAGTGATATATCGCACTGTATGGCACAGAAACAAGTTTCAAACGAAAGAACAGAAACACAAAGCACTATTTTTAAACGGAATCACATGTGTGTCGCCACTCAATTAGGAATACAGGAAAACTGAAAAGTGTTATCTACATCACTGTATGGCAAAGAAACACAAGTTTCCATCGAAGAAAAGATATGCAAAGAACTACTTTGTAAACTAAATCACATATGTGTCCCCTGTTAAATTATTATAACAGGAAAACTGAAAAGTGATATAACCCTAACCCTACCCCTAACTCTATCCCTAACTTCTAACCCTAAAACCCTCACACTAACCCTAACCCTAACCCTACAATAACCATAACCCTAACCCTGTAACCCAAAGAAACAAGTTGTTCCTATCTAAAGAATGAAAGAAATAAAAAAAGCACCAATTTGTAAACTAAATCACATGTGTGCATTTGTGTTAGCAGGAAAAAGGCAAAGTGTTATTATTATAAGCAGAAAAAGTTTCCAAAAAAAAGAAATATAAACTAAATCACATAACTGTAACCCTAAGCCCTGGAAACATAAATGTATGGCAAAGAAACAATTTTCCCTAACAGAAACCAAAGCACAACCCTAACCCCATTCCTGTACCTGTTCAATTAATAACAGGAAAACTGAAAAGTGGTAAACCCTAACAACCCAACCCCTAACCCTAAACCCTAACCCTAACCCTAACCCTAACCCTAACCCTAAACCTAAACCTAACCTTGTTCCTAACAGGAACAAGTTTCCAACGAAAGAACAGAAACGCAAAACACTACTTTGTAAACTAAATCACATGTGTGTCACTTGCTCAATTAGGAATACAGGAAAACTGAAAAGTGATATAACACATAGACTGTACGGCACAGAAACAAGTTTCCATGGAAAGAACAGAAACGCAAAAACCACTACTTTGTAAACTAATCACAAACGTAATGCTCAATTATTATAACAGGAAAACTGAAAAGTGATATATCGCACTGTACAGCACAGAAACAAGTTTCAAACGAAAGAACAGAAACTCAAAGCACTATTTTTAAACTAAATCACATGTGTGTTGCCTCACTCAATTAGGAATACAGGAAAACTGAAAAGTGTTATCTCAAGACTGTATGGCAAAGAAACAAGTTTCCATCGAAAGAACAGAAATGCAAAGCAGGACTTTGTAAACTAATTCACATACGTGTCCCCTGTTAAATTATTATAACAGGAAAACTGAAAAAAATGATATAACCCTAACCCATACCCCCTAACTCTATCCCTAACTTCAACCCTAACCCTAACCTCACACTAACCCTAACCCTAACCCTAACAAACACTGAAACCCTAACCCTAACCCTAAAAGAAATCCTAACCCTAAACTTGTTCCTAATAGGAACAAGTTTCCAATGAAAGAACATAAAGGCAAAGCACCAATTTGTAAACTAAATCAAAACATGTGAAAAGCACCATTCGTAAACTAAATCAGTTAGGAATACAGGAAAAAGCAAAGTGTTATCTCGAACTGTACAGCACAGAAACAAGTTTCCAACAAAAGAACAGAAACACAAAGCACTACTTTGTAAACTAAATCACATGTGTGTGGCCTGTTAAATTAGGAATACATGAAAACTGGAAAGTGATATAACATTGAAATGTAAAACCAAAGGAACAACCCTAACACTGAAAGAAACAGAAACGCAAAGCACAACTTTGTAAACTAATTCACATTCCTGTAGCCTGTTGTAAACTAATTATTATAACAGGAAAACTGAAAAGTGGTATAACCCTAACTCCTAACCCATAGCCCCTATAAAGGAAGTAACCCTAAACCTAACCCTAACCCTAACCCCTAACCCTAACCCTAACCTCCTAACCCCTAACTTGTTCCTAACAGGAACAAGTTTCCAACGAAAGAACAGAAACGCAAAACACTACTTTGAAAACTAAATCACATGTGTGCCACTCGCTTAATTAGTAATACAGGAAAACTGAAAAGTGATATAACACGCTGTATAGCACAGGAATAAGTTTCGAACCAAAGAACAGAACAGTAAAGCACTACTTTTAAAGGAATCACATGTGGTCGCCGCTTCAATTAGGAATCCAGGAAAACGGAAAAGTGTTATCTCAAGACTTTACGGCACAGAAACAAGTTTCCATCGAAAGAACCTAAACTCAAAGCACAACTCTGTAAACTAATTCACATACATGTCGCCCGTTCAATTATTATGACAGAAAAACTAAAAAGTGATATATCACACTGTACAGCATAGAAACAAGTTTCCAACAAAAGAACAGAAATGCAAAGCACTACTTTGTAAACTATTTCACATGTGTGTTGTTCACTCGATTAGGAATACAGGAAAACTGAAAAGCGATATATCAAAATGAATGGCAAAGAAACATGTTTTCATCGAAAGAACAGAAACAGAAAGCACAACTTTGTAAAATAATTCACATTTGTATCGCCTTTTCAATTATTATAACAGGAAAACTGAAAAGTGGTATAACCCTAACCCTAACCCTAAGCCCTAACCCTAACCCTAACCCTAACCCTAACACTAACCCTAAGCCCCTAACCCTAACCCTAACCCTAATCGTAATCCTAACCCTAACCCTAACTGAAAACCCTAAATCTAAAACCTAACCCTAAAAGAAAAGCACTACTTTGTAAACTAAATCACATGTGTGCCACTCGCCAATTAGGAATACAGGAAAACTGAAAAGTGTTATCTCGAACTGTACAGCACAGAAACAAGTTTCCATTGAAAGAACAGAAACACAAAGCACAACTTTGTAAACTTATTCACATACGTGTCGCCTGCTCAATTATTATAACAGGTAAACTGAAAAGTGATATAACAATAACCCTAAGCCCCTAACCCTAAACCTAAACCTAACACTAACCCTAACACTAACCCCTAACCCTAACCGTAACCTAACCCTAACCTAACCCTAACCTAACCCTAACCTAACCCTAACAATAACCCTAACTCCTAATCCTAACTTGTTCCTAACAGGAACAAGTTTCCAACAAAGAACATAAACGCAAAGCACTACTTTGTAAACTAAATCAAATGTGTGCCACTCGCTCAATTAGGAAAACAGGAAAACTGAAAAGTATTATCTTGCACTGTACGGCACAGAAACAAGTTTCCATAGAAAGAACAGAAACGCAAAACACAACTTTGTAAACTAATTCACATAGGTGTCGCCTGCTCAATTATTAAAACAGGAAAACTGAAAAGTGATATATCACACTGTACAGCACAGAAACAACTTTCCAACAGAAGAAAAGAAATGCAAAGCACTACTTTGTAAACTAAATCACATCTGTGTGGCTCGCTCAATTAGGAACACAGGAAAACTGAAAAGCTATATATATCGAAATGTATGGCAAAGAAAAAAAAAGTTTTCATCTAAAGAACAGAAACGCAAAGCACAACATTGTAAACTAATTCACATTCGTGTAGCCTCTTCAATTATTATAACAGGAAAACTGAAAAGTGATATAACCCTAACTCTAACCCTAGGCCCCTAAACCTAACCCTAAATGTAACCCTAACCCCTAACCCTAGCACTAACCCTAACCCTAACCTATCTATAACCCTAACCCTGACCCTAACCCTAACCCTAACTTGTTCCTAAGAGGAAAAATTTTTCCAACGAAAGAACATAAACGCAAAGCACTACTTTGTAAAATAAATCACATGTGTTTTGCTAGCTCAATTAGGAATACAGGAAAACTCAAAAGTGATATATCGACCTGTATGGCAAAGAATCAAGTTTTCATCGAAAGAACAGAAACGCAAAGCACAACTTTGTAAACTAATTCACATACGTGTCTCCTGTTCAATTATTAAAACAGAAAAACTGAAAATTGATATAAGCCTAACCCTAAACCTAACCCTAACCCTAACTCCTAACCCTAACTTGTTCCTAACAGGAACAACTGGAACAAGTTTCCAACGAAGAACATAAACGCAAAGCATTACTTTGTAAGCTAAATCACATGTGTGCCACTTGCTCAATTAGGAATACAGGAAAATTGAAAAGTGTTATCTCGCACTGTACAGCACAGGAACTAGTTTCCATCGAAAGAACAGAAATGCAAAGCACAACTTTGTGAAATAATTCACATACATGTCGCTTGTTCAATTATTAAAACAGAAAAACTGAAAATTGATATAACCCTAACCCTAAACCTAACCCTAATGCTAACCCTAACCCTAACTTGTTTCTAACAGGAACAAGTTTCCAATTAAAGAACATAAACGCAAAGCGCTACTGTGAAAACTAAATCACATGTGTGTCACTCGCTCAATTAGTAATACAGGAAAACTGAAAAGTGATATATAGCACTGTACAGCACAGAAACAAGTTTCCATCCAAGAACAGAAACGCAAAGCACAACTTTGTAAACTAATTCACATTCGCGTCGCATGTTCCATTATTATAACAGGAAAACTGAAAACTGGTATAACCCTAACCCTAACCCTAAGCCCCTAACCCTAACCCTAACCCTAACACTAACCGTAACCCTAACCCTAAACCTAACCCCAACTTGTTCCTAACAGGAACAAGATTCCAACGAAGAACATAAAGGCAAAGCACTACTTTGTAAACTAAATCACATGTGTGCCACTGGCTCAATTAGGAATACAGGAAAACTTAATAATGATATAACGCATTGTACAGCACAGGAACAAGTTTCGATCCAAAGAAAAGAAAAGCAAAGCACTACTTTGAAACGGAATCCCATGTGTGTCGCTCACTCAATTAGGAATCCAGGAAAACGGAAAAGTGTTATCTCGCACTCTATGGCATAGAAGCAAGTTTCCATCGAAAGAACAGAAAGGAAAAGCACAACTTTGTAAACTAGTTCACATACGTGTAGTCCGTTCAATTATTATAACAGGAAAACTGAAAAGTGTTATATCTAACTGTACAGCACAGAAACAAGTTTCCATCGAAGAACAGAATCGCAAAGCACAACTTTGTAAACTAATTCACATTCGCATCGCCTGTTCAATTATTATAACAGGAAAACTGAAAAGTGGTTTAACCCTAACCCTAACCCTGAGACCCTAACCCTAACCCTAACCCTAACACTAACCATAACCCTAATTCTAACCCCTAAACCTAACCATAACCAGAATCAGAATCCTAACCCTAACCCTAACTTGTTCCTAACAGGAACAAGTTTCCAAGGGAAGAACATAAACACAAACCACTACTTTGTAAACTATCTCACATGTGTGCCACTCGCTCAATTAGGAATACAGGAAAACTGAAAAGTGTTATCTCAAGACTGTATGGCACAGAAACAAGTTTCCATCGAAAAAAAAACAGAAAGGCAAAGCAAAACTTTGTAAACTAATTCACATACGTGTCGCCCATTCAATTATTATAACAGGAAAACTGAAAAGTGATATATCGAACTGTACAGCACAGGAACAAGTTTCCATCGAAAGAACAGAAACGCCAAGCACAACTTTGTAAACTAATTCACATATGTGTCGCGCGTTCAGTTATTATAACAGGAAAACTGAAAAGTGTTATATCACACTGTACAGCACAGAAACAAGTTTCCAACAGAAGAAAAGAAACGCAAAGCACTACTTTGTAAACTAAATCACATGTGTGTCGCTCGCTCAATTAGGAACAGAGGAAAACTGAAAAGCGATATATATCGAACTGTACTGCAAAGAAACAAGTTTTCATCGAAAGAACAGTAATGCAAAGCACAACTTTGTAAACTAATTCACATACGTGTCGCTTGTTCAATTATTATAACAGGAAAACTGAAAATTGATATAACCCTAACCCTAACCCTAACCCTAACCCTAACCCTAAGTTAAGTTTTTCTAACAGGAACAAGTTTCCAATGAAAGAACAGAAACGCAAAGCACTACTGTGTAAACTAAATCACATGTGTGTCACTCGCTCAATTAGTAATACAGGAAAACTGAAAAGTGATATATAGCACTGTACAGCACAGGAACAAGTTTTGAATGAAAGAACAGAAAAGCAAAGCACTACATTTAAACGGAATCACATGTGTGTTGCTCGCTCAATTAGGAATACAGGAAAACTTAAAAATAGTATCTCGCACTGTACAGCACAGAAACAAGTTTCCATAGAAAGAACAGAAACACAAAGCACAACTTTGTAAACTAATTCACATACGTGTCGACCATTCAATTATTATAACAGGAAAACTGAAAAGTGATATATCGAACTCTACAGCACAGGAACAAGTTTCCATCGAATGAACAGAAACGCAAAGCACAACTTTGTAAAGTAATTCACATACGTGTTGACAGTTCAATTATTATAACAGGGAAACTGAAAAGTGATATATCAAACTGTACAGCACAGAAACAAGTTTCCAACAGAAGAACTGAAACGCAAAGCACTACTTTGTAAACTAAATCACATGTGTGTCGCCACTCAATTAGGAATACAGGAAAACTGAAAAGTGTTATCTCAAGACTGTAAGGCACAGAAACAAGTTTCCATTGAAGGAACAGAAATGCACAACTTTGTAAACTAATTCACATACGTGTCGCCTGTTCAATTATTATAACAGGAAAATTGGAAAGTGATATAACCCTAACCTTAACCCTAACCCTACCCCAGAACCCTAACCCTAACCCCAACACTAACCCTATCCCCTAACCATAACCCTAACCATAACTCTAACACTAAACTAACCCCTAACCCTAACTATAAACCAAACCCTAACTTGTTCCTAACTGGAACAAGTTTCCAACGAAAGAAAATAAATGCAAAGCACTACTTTGTAAAACTAAATCAAATGTGTGCCACTTGCTCAATTAGGAATACAGGAAAACTGAAAAGTGATATAACGCACTGTACAGCACAGGAACAAGTTTCCAAGGAAAGAACAGAAGAGCCAAGCACTACTTTTAAACGGAATCACATGTGTTTCGCTCGCTCAATTAGGAATACAGGAAAACTGAAAAGTGTTATCTCGCATTGTATGGCACAAAAACAAGTTTCCAACAGAAGAACAGAAATGCAAAGCACTACTTTGTAAACTAAATCACATGTGTGTCGCTAGCTCAATTAGGAATACAGGAAAACAGAAAAGTGATATATTGAACAGTACAACAAAGAAACAAGTTTTCATCGAAAGAACAGAAACACAAAGCACAACTTTGTAAACTAATTCACAAACGTGTCGCCTGTTCAATTATTATAACAGGAAAACTGAAAAGTGATATAACCCTAACCCTAACCCTAACCCTAACCCTAACCCTAAACATACCCCTAACCCTAACTCGCTCAATTAGGAATACAGGAAAACTGAAAAGTGTTATCTCTCACTTTATGGCACAGAAACAAGTTTCAATTGAAAGAATAGAAACGAAAGCACAAATTTGTAAACTACTTCACATACGTGTCGCCTGCTCAATTATTATAACAGGAAAATTGAAAAGTGATATATCACACTGTACAGCACAGAAACAAGTTTCCAACAGAAGAACAAAAGAGCAAAGCACTACTTTGTAAACTAAATCACATGTGTGTTGCTCGCTCAATTAGTAATACAGGAGAATTGAAAAGTGATTTATCGCACCATACAGCACAGAAACAATTTTCCAAAGAAACAACAGAAAAGCGAAGCACTACTTGTAAATGGAATCTCATGTGTGTCTCTCGCTCAATTAGGAATACAGGAAAACTGAAAAGTGTTATCTCAAGACTGTAAGGCACAGAAACAAGTTTCCACCTAAAGAACAGAAACGCCAAGCACAACTTTGTAAACTAATTCACATACATGTTGCCCTTTCAATTATTATAACAGGAAAACTAAAAAGTGATATATCACACTGTACAGCACAGAAACAAGTTTCCAACAGAAGAACAGAAAGGCAAAGCACTACTTTGTAAACTAAATCACATGTGTGTCGCTCACTCAATTAGGAATATAGGAAAACTGAGAAGTGATATATCGCAGTGTACAGCGCAGGAACAAGTTTCCAACAAAAAACAGAAAAGCAAAGCAGTACTTTTAAAAGGAATCACATGTGTGCCCTCGCTCAATTAGGAATAAAGGAAAACTGAAAAGTGTTATCTCGCCTGTAGGGCACGGAAACAAGTTTTCATCAAATGAAAAGAAAAGCTTAGTTTCTTTAGATGCACAGGTTTTAGGGGGTTTGTCCTATGTTGTATGTCTATATGAGTGAGTATATACCATGTGTGTCTTTTTGTTTCTGGGACAACTCACTCAGGATGATCCTTTCCAGATCCAACCATTTACCTGCAAATTTCATGATTTCCTTATTTTCATTGCTGAGTAATATTCCATTGTGTAGATGTACCACATTTTCTGCATTCATTCTTCAGTTGAGGGGCATCTGGGTTGTTTCCAGCTTCTGGCTATTACAAATAAAGCTGCTACAAACATGGTTGTGCAAATTTCTTTTGTGTGCTTGAGCCTCTTTTTTGAATATATGCCTAGGAGTGGTATGGCTGGATCTTGGGGAAGCACTATTCCTAGTTGTCTGAGAAAATGCCAGATTGATTTCCAGAGTGGTTGTACCAGTTTACATTCCCACCAGCAGTGGAGAAGGGTTCCTCTTTCTCCACAACCTCTCCAGCATGTGTTGTTACTTGAGTTTTTGATCTTGGCCATTCTCATGGGTGTAAGGTGAAATCTCAGGGTTGTTTTGATTTGCATTTCCCTAATGGCAGTGGACTTGGGGAGTGGCATGCATGCAGAGGGAGAAGGGAGGGTGGGATTGCGAGGGGAGGGAGGGGCTTATGGGGGATGCAGAGTGAATAAAGTGTAATTGATGAAAAATTTTAAGAAAAGGGAAAATAATAATTTAAGAAACTTAAATGACTTTCAAAAGTGGAGGACAACATGGAGTTATTCAGTTTACATGGAGCACGTCTCACCTCTAGGGGCAATGGTCTCCTGAACCTACTCAGACCTCAGACACCACCACTGCTAGTTCTAGAACCAATGCAGGTTGTTCCAACGAGGGGGTTAAGGCTTCTCATAATATTTCCTATAAGCCCACACCTGTTTGTTTACATCCCCCATTTTTATTCATTATTAGCCAGATAGATCCAAGTAATTGTAGTAATGATACTTGCTTTTTTGCCCAATGCTGTAATGCTAGTAAATTTACTAGCTGGTTACTCACATGCCTCGCTGGGTGCCTGTGCCCGTTGATGCCCTCCTGCTATGACTCTCTTCAGACAGAAAATGGATCTTGGAATTACAGCTGCCATTGTTACTGCCATCTCATTGGCGGCTGTTGAGCTACCACCACGGCATTAGCCATGAGTCATACTGGGCAGACTGCTCAGACCCTGAATAACCTTTTAGCCAAGGTAGCTCATGCCTTAGATGTACAAAAAGGAATTAATGCTCAACTAAAAGGAGGTTTGATGGTGTTCAATCAGAGGTTTGACCTCGTGCAGGAGCAAATTGATACCCTATGGCAAATCGCTTCTACTTGGCTTGGCTGTCAATGAAAGTATGCTGGACTTTGTGTCACTAGCATACAACATGAGAATTTTCCTGTGCTGCAAATCTGTCTAAACAATTGTCAAGCTATATTTTTAGGTAATTGGACTGGAGAATTCGATACTACGATGGACCAGCTGAGAGTGGCCATTGTCATGGTAAATTCTACCAGAGTGGACAGGACTAGCCACAGGATTATTATCATGGATTGCTGCAGCCATGAATCATCTGAAGGAATGGGCGGGCATGGGAGCATTAGCAGGCCTTCTGGTGTTGTTCACCTTGGTTTGCCTGTGGTATATATGCAAGATTAGAGTCTCACAACAGGGTAATGCAGCCATGACCATTCAGGCCTTTACAGTCATTGAAGCAGGACATTCTCCCCAAGCATGGTTGGCTACCATAAAAAGCCAAAATGTTACGCCAGGATGCAAGGCTAAGCACTGCACTCAGGGTCATCAGCCGTGGACCCAGAGAAGAGCATGTCTGATTGCATGCGGGTTGATGCGCCAGGTCCCGCCTCTGAGTAAAAGGTATCGGACGGGTCTGATGCTCTTGGGTGGATGACACCTAAATGAACATCAGTACAAAGTCCCAATTTCTTTCTAATATCAGAGATCAGACCTCTACTCTTGCCTGATGCGTCCAAAACAAAAAAAGGGGAACTGTAAAGAGCTGTTTACAGTTTAAACGCGGCACCTGAAAGATGGAGCTGGTTTCCGCCTTCCACCTTCCCTATGGTGAGTGCTCTCTGTCACAAACAACTCCACATTTGGCTAAGGCTGAGGATCTGGCTTGCTTCCATGTATGTGGACCTATCTGCATTGCTCACGTGGCATGCTGAGGTTGGTTACCCAGAGGCTATTTAAAGTGGGCTGGCTTTCCCCAGGGTCAGATGATTGTTCAAGGTTCCTGAATAAACTGCATTTAAAAAAATAAATAAATAAAACAAAACATCAAGTTAAAAAAAAAAAAGTAGTGCTTTGTTTTTGTGTTCTTTCATTCGAATCTTGTTCCTGTGCTGTACAGTACATTATCACTTTTCAGTTTTCCTGTATTCCTAATTGAGCGAGTGGCACACATGTGATTTAGTGTACAAAGTACTGCTTTGCCTTTATGTTCTTTTTCGTTGAAACTTGTTCCTGTTAGGAACAAGTTAGGGTTAGGTTTAGGATTAGGTTAGGCTTAGAGTTAGGTAGGTTTAGGGTTAGGGTTAGGGTTAGGGGTTAGGATTAGGTTAGGTTAGGTTAGGTTAGGTGCTTAGGTAGGGTTAGGTTATATCACTTTTCAGTTTTCCTGTTATAATAATTGAAGTGGCGAAACGAATGTGAATTAGTTTAAAAAGTTGTGCTTTGCGCTTTCTTCTTTTGATGAAAACTTGTTTCTTTTGCCATACATTTTGATATATCGCTTTTCAGTTTTCCTGTATTCCTAATTGAGCGAGCGACACACATGTGATTTAGTTTACAAAGTAGTGCTGAAAGACCCCAGCCTCACCAAAATTTAGAAGCAGCTAATAGTTAATGTCATTTTGTACAGCACTGTTTTGAGAAACTCTGAAGGATACTACTGTTTTGAGAAACTCTGTGGGCTAGGAGGGAACTAGCTGAAGAGACACAGCTGCTGGGGATATCTGCGTCATGCTGCCCCAGTTGATCCAAAAATCAATTTGTGCTGACCACGCATATAAGAAGTTTGTGAGACTGTTCCAGCTGAGATAGGGGCCCTAAGACAAATAGTGAGACTGTTCCAGCTGAGATAGGAGCCCTAAGACAAACAACACGTGGAGGTCCCAAGATTGAGAGCTATCATGACCTTTCTGACCACCCAGTTCCTGATATCATGGTGTCCCTGCCTAACTCTGACTCAAGTTGTGGTCTCATTTAAATGTACCAATCAGCTCCCTGTAACTATGCTTCTCGCTTCTGTACCTGCGCTTTTGCTCTGAGACCCTATAAAAGCCCAGCTTTCCACTCAGGGGCGCGCAAGTCTTCCGAGAGACTTTGTCGCCCGGATACCCGTGTATCAAAATAAAGCCTCTTGCTGTTTGCAGCCGAACATCTGGTCTCGATCCTGGAAGGGGGTCTCTGACAGGAAGACACCCATCGGGAGTCTTTCAGTGCTTTGCATTTCTGTTCTTCTGTTGGAAACTTGTTTCTGTGCTGTACAGTGTGATATTTCACTTTTCAGTTTTCCTGTTACATTAAATGAACGGGCGAAACGAATTAGTTTACAAAGTTCTGCTTTGCTTTTCTTTTCTTTCGATGGAAACTTGTTCCTGTGCTGTACAGTTCAATATATCACTTTTCAGTTTTCCTGTTATAATAATTGAACAGGTGACACGTATGTTTATTAGTTTATAAAGTTGTGCTTTGCGTTTCTGTTCTTTCTATGAAAATTTGTTTATTTGCCCTACATTTGATATATCGCTTTTCAGTATTCCTGTATTCCTAATTGAGCGAGCTAAACACATGTGATTCCATTTGAAAGAAGTGCTTTGCTTTTTTGTTCTTTCCTTCGAAACTTGTTCCTGTGCAGTACAGTCCGTTATATCACTTTTCAGTTTTCCTGTATTCCTAATTGATCGAGTGGCACACATGTGATTTAGTTTACAAAGTAGTGCTTTGCATTTAAGTTCTTTCCTTGGAAACTTGTTAATGTTAGGAACAAGTTAGGTTAGGTTAGGGTTAGGTTAGGGTTAGGTAGGGTTAGGTTAGGGTTAGGGTTAGGTTAGGTTAGGTTTAGGTTAGGGTTAGGTTAGGTTAGGGGTTAGGTTAGGTATTTGGGTTAGGTTAGGTTATATCACTTTTCAGTTTTCCTGTTATAATAATTGAACAGGCTACACAAATGTGAATTAGTTTACAAAGTTGTGCTTTGCATTTCTGTTCTTTCTCGACTAAAAACTTGTTTCTTTGCTGTACATTTCGATATATCGCTTTCAGTTTTCCTGTATTCCTAATTGAGTGAGAGACACACATGTGATTTAGTTTACAAAGTAGTGCTTTGTGCTTCTGTTCTTCTGTTGGAAACTTGTTTATGTGCTATACAGTGTGATGTATCACTTTTCAGTTTCCTGTTATAATAATTGAATGGACGACACGTATGTGAATTAGTTTACAAAGTTGTGCTTTATGCTTGTTCTTTCGATGGAAACTTCTTTCTGTGCCTTACAGTGCGAGGTAACACTTTTCAGTTTTCCTGTATTCCTAATTGAGCGAGCGACACACATGTGATTCCGCTTAAAGGTAGTACTTTGTTTTTCTGTACTTCATTCAAAACATGTTCCTGTGCTGTACAGTGTTATATCACTTTTCAGTTTTCCTGTATTCCTAATTGAGCGAGTTGCACACATGTGATTTAGTTTAAAAAGTAGTGCTTTGCATTTCTGTTCTTTCGTTGGAAACTGGTTCCTGTTAGGAAGGAAAAATTTAGGTTAGGTTAGGCTGGGGTTAGGTTAGGTTAGGGTTAGGTTAGGTTAGGGTTCATGCTAGTGTTAGGTTAAAAGGTTAGGGTGAGTGTTAGGTTAGGGGCTTAGGTTAGGTTAGGGTTAGGGTTAAGGTTAGGGTGAGTGTTATGGTTAGGGTTAGGTTTTTATCACTTTTCAGTTTTCCTGTTATAATAATTGAACAGGCTACATGAATGTGAATTAGTTTACAAAGTTGTGCTTTGAGTTTCTGTTCTTTGATGAAAACTTGTTTCTTTACTGTACATTTCGATATATCGCTTTTCAGTTTTCCTGTATTCCTAATTGAGCGAGTGACATACAAGTGATTTAGTTTACAAAGTAGTGCTTTCCGCTTCTGTTCTTCTGATGGAAACTTCTTCCTGTGCTGTACACTGTGATATATCACTTTTCAGTTTTCCTGTTATAATAATTGAACGGGTAACACGATGTGAATTAGTTTACAAAGTTGTGCCCTGCGCTTGTTATTTCAAGGAAACTTGTTCCTGTGCTGTACAGTTGGATATATCATTTTTCAGTTTTCCTGTTATAATATTTGAACGGGCAATACGTATGTGAATTAGTTTACAAAGTTATGCCTTTGTGCTTCTGTTCTTTCAAAGGAAACTTGTTTGTGTGCTGTACAGTGCGACATAATACTTTTCAGTTTTCCTGTATTCCTAATTGAGTTAGTGACATACATGTGATTCCGCTTAAAAGTAGTGCTTTGCTTTTCTGTTCTTTCGCTCTAAACTTGTTCCTGTGCTGTGCAGTGCATTATATCACTTTTCAGTTTTCCTGTATTCCTAATTGATCAAGTGGCACACATGTGATTTAGTTTACAAAGTACTGCTTTATGCTTATGTTCTTTCCTTGGAAACTTGTTCCTGGTAGGAAAAATTTAGGTTAGGTTAGAGTTAGGTTAGGTTAGGGTTAGGTTAGGTAGGTTAGGGGTTAGGTTAGGTTAGTGGTTAGGTCAGGTTAGGGTTAGGTTACGGGCTTAGTGTTAGGTAGGGTTATATCACTTTTCAGTTTTCCTGTTATAATAATTGAACAGGCAACACAAATGTGAATTAGTTTACAAAGTTGTGCTTTGAGTTTCTGTTCTTTTGATGAAAACTTGATTCTTTGCTGTACATTTCAACATATCGCTTTTCAGTTTTCCTGTATTCCTAATTGAGCGAGTGGCACACATGTGATGTACTTTTACAAAAGTAGTGTTTTGCTTTATTTTCTTCTTGGAAACTTGTTCCAGTTAGAAACAAGAGGTTAGTTAGTGTTAGTGTTAGTGTTAGTGTTAGTGTTAGTGTTAGTGTTAGTGTTAGTGTTAGTGTTAGTGTTGAAGTGTTAGGTTAGACAGTTAGGTTAGATAGGTTAGGTTAGGGTGAGGGCTAGGGTTGAGGTTAGGCTAGTGTTAGGGTTAGGGGCTTAGGGTTGGGTTAGGTTATATCACTTTTCAGTTTTCCTGTTATAATAATTGAACAGGCAACACGAATGTGAATTAGTTTACAAAGTTGTGCTTTATGCTTCTTCTTTCCATGAAAACTTTTTTGTTTGCCTTACATTTCGATATATCGCTTTTTTTTCTGTATTCCTAATTGAGAGAGTGACACAGATGTGATTCCGCTTAAAAGTAGTGCATTGCTTTCTGTTCTTTCATTCAAATTGTTCCTGTGCTGTACAATGCGATATATCGCTTCAGTGTTCCTGTATTCCTAATTTTGAGCGACACACATGTGATTTAGTTTACAAAGTAGTGCTTTGAGTTTCTGTTCTTTTGTTGGAAATTGTTTTTTGCTGTACAGTGTGATATATCATTTTTCATTTTTCCTGTTATAATAATGGAACAGGCGACACATATGTGAATTAGTTTACAAAGTTGTGCTTTGTGTTTCTGTTCTTTCCATGGAAACTTGTTTGTGTGCTGTACAGGCGAGATAACACTTTTCCGCTTTTCCTCTATTCCTAATAGAGAGAGCAAACACATGTAATTCCGCTTAAAAGTAGTGCTTTGCTTTTCTGTTCTTCTGTTGGAAACTTGTTTCTGGGCTGTACAGTGTGATATATCACTTTTCAGTTTTCCTGTATTCCTAATTGATCAGGTGGCACACATGTGATTTAGTTTACAAAGTAGTGCTTTGCGCTTATGTTCTTTTCATTGGAAACTTGTTCCTATTAGGAACAAGAAAGGTTAGGTTAGGTTAGGTTAGGTTAGGTAGGGTTAGGTTAGTTTAGGTTAGGTTAGGTTAGGTTTAGGGGTAGGCTTAGCTTTTGTGTTAGGTTAGGCTTAGGTTTAGGTTAGGGCTTAGGTTTGGGTTAGGGTTATATCACTTTTCAGTTTTCCTGTTATAATAACTGAACAGGCAACACGAATGTGAATTAGTTTACAAAGTTGTGCTTTGCATTTCTTTCTTTCTGATGAAAACTTGTTTCTTTGCCTTACATTTTGATATATTGCTTTTAAGTTTTCCTGTATTCCTAATAGAGCTAGCGAAACACATGTGATTTAGTTTACAAAGTAGTGTTTTTATTTCTGTTCTTCTGTTGGAAACTTGTATCTGTGCTGTACAGTGTGATACATCACTTTTCAGTTTTCCTGTTATAATAAGTGAACGGGCCACACGATGTGAATTAATTTAAAGAGTTATGCTTTATGCTTTCTGTTCTTTGATGGAAACTTGTTCTTGTGCTCTACAATTGTATATATCACTTTTCAGTTTTCCTGTTATAATAATTGAACAGGCGACACGATGTGAATTAGTTTAAAAGTTGTGCTTTATGCTTTTTGTTCCTTCGAGGAAACTTGTTTCTGTGCCGTACATTGCATTAGATAACACTTTTCACTTTTCCTGTATTCCTAATTGAGTGAGTGGCACACATGTGATTAAGTTTAAAATGTAGTGCTTTATGCTTATATTCTTTCGTTGGAAACTAGTTCCTATTAGGTTAGAGGCTTAGGTTAGGTTAGGGTTATATCACTTTTCAGATTTCCTGTTATAATAATTGAAGAGGTGACACTAATGTGAATTAGTTTACAAAGTTGTGCTTTTCACTGTTCTTTCGATTAAAACTTGTATCTTGCCGTTATATATCAATTTTCAGTTTTCCTGTTATAATAATTGAACAGGCAACACGAATGTGAATTAGTTTACAAAGTTGTGCTTTTCTTTCTTTTCTTTCGATGAAAACTTGTTCCTGTGTTGTACAGTTGATATATCATTTTTCAGTTTTCCTGTTATAATAATTGAACAGGCAACACACAATGTGAATTAGTTTACAAAGTTGTGCTTTGCATTTCTGTTCTTCTGTTGAAAAACTTGTTTCTGTGCTGTACAGTTTGATATATCAATTTTCAGTTTTCCTGTTATAATAATTGAACGAGCAACACACATGTGAATTAGTTTACAAAGTAGTGCTTTGCATTTCTGTTCTTTCTTTAGAAACTTGTTTCTGTGCTGTACAGTTTGATATATCACTTTTCAGTTTTCCTGTTATAATAATTGAACAGGCAACACATATGTGAATTAGTTTACAAAGTAGTTGTGCTTTATGTTCCTACGTTCTTGTTCCTGTGCTGATGGAAACTTGTTTCCTGTTATAATTGAGTGAGTGGCACAGTGATTTAGTTTAACACTTTTCAGTTTTCCTGTATTCCTAATTGAGTGAGCGACACACATGTGATTCCGCTTTAAAAGTAGTGCTTTGCTTTTCTGTTCCTTTATCAAACTTTGTTCCTGTGCTGTACAATGCGTGAATCACTTTTCAGTTTTCCTGTATTCCTAATTGAGTGAGTGGCACACATGTGATTTAGTTTACAAAGTAGTGCTTTGCCATTCTGTTCTTTCCTAGGTTAGGTACAGTGTGATTAGGCTTAGGTTTTCCTGTATTAATTGAGTGAGGCATTGAACAGGCAACAAAGTAGTGTTAGGTTTAGGTTAGGTTAGGTTAGGGTTAGGGTTAGGTTTTAGGTTAGGGTTAGGGGGTTAGGTTTAGGGTTAGTTAGTTATATCACTTTTCAGTTTTCCTGTTATAATAACTGAACAGGCAACATGAATGTGAATTAGTTTACAAAGTTGTGCTTTGTGCTTCTGTTCTTTGATGAAAACTTGTTTCTGTGCCGCATAAATGAGTCATATCGCTTTTCAGTTTTCCTGTATTCCTAATTGAGTGAGCGACACACATGTGATTTAGTTTACAAAGTAGTGCTTTATGCTTATGGTCATTCGTTGGAAACTTGTTACTGTTAGGAACAAGATTAGGTTAGGATTAGGTTAGGATAGGTTAGGTTAGTTAGGTTAGGTTAGGTTAGGTTAGGTTAGGGGTAGGATATATCACTTTCAGTTTTTCTGTTATAATAATTGAACAGGCGACACAAATTTGAATTAGTTTACAAAGTTGTGCTTTTATGCTTCCTGTTCTTTCGATGAAAACTTGTTTCTTTGCTGTACATTTGGATTTATCGCTTTTTTTTTCCTGTATTCCTAATTGAGCGAGCTAAACACATGTGATTCAGTTTACAAAGTAGTGCTTTGTGTTTCTGTTCTTCTGTTGGAAACATGTTTCTGTGCTGTACAGTTCCATATATCACTTTTCAGTTTTCCTGTTATAAGAATTGAACGCGGACACGTATGTGAATTACTTAACAAAGTTGTGCTTTGTGTTTCTGTTCTTTCTATGGAAACTTGTTTCTGTGCCGCATAGTGTGAGATAACACTTTTTAGTTTTCCTGTATTCCTAATTGAGCAAGCGACACACATGTGTTTCCATTTAAAAGTAGTGCTTTGCTTTTCTGTTCTTTCTTTCAAACTTGTTCCTGTGCTGTTCAGTGTGTTATATCACTTTTCAGTTTTCCTGTATTCCTAATTGAGCGAGTGGCACACATGTGATTTAGTTTACAAAGTAGTGCTTTGCTTTTATGTTCTTTCGCTGGAAACGTGTTCCTGTTAGGGTTAGAGTTAGGTTTAGTGATAGGGTTAGGTTAGGTTAGGTTAGGTTAGGTTAGGTTAGGTTAGGTAGGGTTAGGTTAGTGTTAGGCTGGGGTGTTGTTAGGTTAGGGCTTAGGTTAGGTTAGGGATTAGGTTAGGTTAGGTTATATCACTTTTCAGTTTTCCTGTTATAATAATTGAACAGGAGACACGAATGTGAAGTTAGTTTACAAAGTTGTGCTTTGCATTTCTGTTCTTTCGATGAAAAGTTGTTTCTTTTGCTGTACATTTCGATAAATCGCTTTTTTTTTCAGTTTTCCTGTATTCCTAATTGAGTGATCGATACACATGTGATTTATTTTTCAAAGTAGTGCTTTATGCTTCTGTTCTTCTGTTGGAAACTTGTTTCTGTGTTGTACAGTGTGATATATCACTTTTCAGTTTTCCTGTTATAATAATTGAACGGGTGACATGTATGTGAATTAGTTTACAAAGTTGTGCTTTGTGTTTCTGTTCTTTCATTGGAAACTTGTTCCTGTTAGGAACAAGTTAGTGTTAGGTTAGGTTAGGTTAGGTTAGGTGAGGTTGAGGTTAGGGTTAGGGTTAGGTTAGGGTTAGGCGGTTAGGTTAGTGTTAGGGTTATATTATATCACTTTTCAGTTTTCCTGTTATAATAATTGAACAGGCAACACATAATGTGAATTACTTTACAAAGTCGTGCTTTATGCTTCTGTTCTTTGTTGGAAATTTGTTCCTGTGCTGTACAGTGCGATATATCTCTTTTTCAGTTTTCCTGTTTTCTAACTGAGCAGAATGGCACACATGTGATTTAGTTTAAAAGTAGTGCTTTATGCTTGTTCTTTTCATTGGAAACTTGTTCCTGTTAGGAACAAGTTAGGCTAGGTTAGGTTAGAGGTTAGGTTAGGTTAGGCTTAGGGTTATGGTTAGGTTAGAGTTAGGGGTTAGGTGAGGATTAGGTTATATCACATTTCAGTTTTCCTGTTATAATAATTGAACAGGCGACACACGAATTTGAATTAGTTTACAAAGTTGTGCTTTGCGCTTCAGTTCTTTCAATGAAAACTTGTTTCTTTGTTGTACATTTCGATATATTGCTTTTCAGTTTCCCTGTATTCCTAATTCAGTGAGCTACACACATGTGATTTAGTTTACAAAGTAGTGCTTTGCATTTCTGTTCTTCTGTTGGAAACTTGATTCTGTGCTGTACAGTGTGTTATGTCACTTTTCAGTTTTCCTGTATTCCTAATTGAGCGAGTGGTGGCACACATGTGATTTAGTTTACAAAGTAGTGCTTTGTGCTTATGTTCTTTTCATTGGAACTTGTTTCTGTTAGGAACAAGTTAGGTGGGGTTAGGGGCTAGGTTAGGGCTTAGGTTAGGGTTAGGTTAGGTTAGGGTTAGGTTAGGCCTTAGGGTTAGGTTAGGTTAGGTTAGGGTTAGGTTAGGTTAGGTTAGGGTATAGGGCTTAGGTTAGGATTAGGTTGTATCACTTTTCAGTTTTCCTGTTATAATAATTGAAAAGGCGACACAAATGTGAATTAGTTTACAAATTTGTGCTTTATGCTTTCTGTTCTTTCTCGATGAAAACTTGTTTCTTTGCCTTACATTTCAATTTATTGCTTTACAGTTTTCTGTATTCCTAATTGAGTGAGCGGCACACATGTGATTTAGTTTACAAAGTAGTGCTTTGTGTTTCTGTTCTTCTGTTGGAAAATTGTTTCTGTGCTGTATAGTTCCATATATCACTTTTCAGTTTTCCTGTTATAATAATTGAACGGGCGGACACGTATGTGAATTAGTTTACAAAGTTGTGCTTTGAGTTTCTGTTCTTTCTATGGAAACTTGTTTCTGTTGTGCTGTTACAGTGAGAGATATCACTTTTCAGTTTTCCTGTTATAATAATTGAACGGGCGGCACACATGTGAATTAGTTTACAAAGTTGTGCTTTGCTTTTTGTTCTTTTTTGGAAACTTGTTCCTGTGCTGTTCAGTTTATGTATTGCTTTTCAGTTTTCCTGTATTCCTAATTGAGCGAGTGGCACACATGTGATTTAGTTTACAAAGTAGTGCTTTGTGTTTCTGTTCTTTCATTGGAAATTTGTTCCTGTGGGTTACAGTTAGGTTATATCACTTTTCAGTTTTCCTGTTATAATAATTGAACGGGCAACAGGTTTAATTAGGGTTGTGTTCTTATTGTTGGAAATTTGTTCTTTAGGAAACAAGCTTTAGGTTAGGGTTCGGTTAGGTTGTTGTTGCTTAGGGTTAGGTTAGGGTTATATCACTTTTCAGTTTTCCTGTTATAATAATTGAACAGGAGACACACATGTGAATTAGTTTACAAAGTTGTGCTTTGCTTTTCTGTTCTTTTGTTGAAACTTGTTTCCTTTGCTGTACATTTGCTAAATCGCATTTCTGTTTTCCTGTATTCTAATTGAACGAGCACACACATGTGATTTAGTTTTTCAAAGTAGTGCTTTGATGCTTCTGTTCTTTGTTGGAAACTTGTTTCTGTGTTGTACAGTGTGATATATCACTTTTCAGTTTTCCTGTTATAATAATTGAACGGGCAACATGTATGTGAATTAGTTTACAAAGTTGTGCTTTGTGTTTCTGTTCTTTCATGGAAACTTGTTTGTGTTAGGTAAAGTTAGTGATAACACTTAGGTTAGGGTTAGGTTAGGGTAGGGTTAGGTAGGGTAGGGTTAGGTTAGGTTAGGGTTAGGTTCTTCTTTTGGGTTAGGGTTAGGTTATATCACTTTCAGTTTTCCTGTTATAATAATTGAACAGGCAACACACATGTGAATTACTTTACAAAGTCAGTGCTTTGCCTTTCTGTTCTTTCAATGGAAGCAGGTTCCTGTGCTGTACAGTGCGGGTTATATCTCTTTCAGTTTTCCTGTATTTCTAACTGAGCGAATGGCACACATGTGATTTAGTTTAAAAAGTAGTGCTTTATGCTTCTGTTCTTTCATTGGAAACTTGTTTAGGTGTTAGGAACAGGTTAGGGTTAGGTTACTTTTCAGTTTAGGTTATAATAATTGAACAGGCAAGGTTTAGGGTTAGGGTTACAAAGTTATGCTTAGGTTAGAGTTAGGGCTTAGGGTGTGCATTAGGTTATATCACATTTCAGTTTTCCTGTTATAATAATTGAACAGGCACACACCAATGTGAATTAGTTTACAAAGTTGTGCTTTGCGCTTCAGTTCTTTGATGAAAACTTGTTTCTTTGTTGTACATTTCAACTTATTGCTTTTCAGTTTCCCTGTATTCCTAATTCAGTGAGCGACACACATGTGATTTAGTTTACAAAGTAGTGCTTTGCATTTCTGTTCTTCTGTTGGAAACTTGATTCTGTGCTGTACAGTGCGTTATGTCACTTTTCAGTTTTCCTGTATTCCTAATTGAGCGAGTGGCACACATGTGATTTAGTTTACAAAGTAGTGCTTTGCGCTTATGTTCTTTCATTGGAACTTGTTTCTGTTAGGAACAAGAAAGGGTTAGGTTAGGGTTAGGTTAGGTTAGGTTTAGGCTTAGGTTGTTGTTAGGGTTAGGTTAGGCCTTAGGTTTAGGACAGGGTTAGGTTAGGGTAGGTTAGGTTAGGGTTAGGTTAGGTTAGGGTTAGGTTAGGGCTTAGGTTAGGATTAGGCTGTATCACTTTTCAGTTTTCCTGTTATAATAATTGAAAAGGCACACATATGTGAATTAGTTTACAAATTTGTGCTTTGCGCTTCTTTTCTTTCTTCATGAAAACTTGTTTCTTTGCCTTACATTTCAATTTATTGCTTTACAGTTTCCTGTATTCCTAATTGAGTGAGCGACACACATGTGATTTAGTTTACAAAGTAGTGCTTTGCTTTCTGTTCTTCTGTTGGAAAATTGTTTCTGTGCTGTATAGTGTGATATATCACTTTTCAGTTTTCCTGTTATAATAATTGAACGGCGACATGTATGTGAATTAGTTTACAAAGTTGTGCTTTTCGTTTCTGTTCTTTCAATTTAAGCAGGTTCCTGTGCTATACAGTTCAATATATCACTTTTCAGTTTTCCTCTTTAATAATGGAACGGGCGACACATATGTGAATTAGTTTACAAAGTTGTGCTTTATGCTTCTGTTCTTTCGATGGAAACTTCTTTCTGTGCCTTACAGTGCTAGATAACACTTTTCAGTTTCCTGTATTCCTAATTGAGCGAGCGACACACATGTGATTCCATTTAAAAGTAGTGCTTTCCTTTCTGTTCTTTCATTCAAAACTTGTTCCTGTGCTGTACAGTGTGTTATATCTCTTTCAGTTTTCCTGTATTCCTAATTGAGCAAGTGGCAGACATGTGATTTAGTTTACAAATTATTGCTTTGTGTTTCTGTTCTTTTCGTTGGAAACTTGTTCCTGTTAGGAACAAGTTAGGGTTAGGATTAGGTTTAGGGTGAGGGTTAGGTTAGGGTTAGGGGCTTAGGTTAGGTGAGTGTTATATCACTTTTCAGTTTTCATGTTATAATAATTTAAAAGGCTAAACGAAACGTGAATTAGTTTACAAAGTTGTGCTGTGCTTCTGTTCTTCTGTTGGAAACTTGTTTCTGTGCTCTATAGTGTGATATATCCCTTTTCAGTTTTCCTGTTATTATAATTGAACAGGCGACACGTATGTAAATTAGTTTACAAAGTTGTGCTTTTTCGCTTCTGTTCTTTGGATGGAAGCAGGTTCCTGTGCTGTACAGTTCGATATATCACTTTTCAGTTTTCCTGTTATAATAATTGAACGGGCGACACATATGTGAATTAGTTTACAAAGTTGTGCTTTGTGTTTCTGTTCTTTCGATGGAAGCAGGTTCCTGTGCTGTACAGTTCGATGTATTGCTTTTTTTTCAGTTTCCTGTATTCCTAATTGAGTGAGCGACACACATGTGATTTAATTTACAAAGTAGTGCTTTGTGTTTCTGTTCTTCTTTGGAAATTTGTTTTTCTGCTGTACAGTGTGATATATCACTTTTCAGTTTTCCTGTTATAATAATTGAACGGGCGACACGTATGTGAATTAGTTTACAAATTGTGCTTTGCGTTTCTGTTCTATCGATGGAAACTTGTTTCTGTGCCTAACAGTGCGAGATAACACATTTCAGTTTTCCTGTATTCCTAATTGAGCGAGCGACACACATGTGATTCTGTTTAAAAGTAGTGCTTTGCTTTTCTGTTCTTTTGTTTGAAACTTGTTCCTGTGCCGTACAGTGTGTTATATCACATTTCAGTTTTCCTGTATTCCTAATTGAACGAGTGGCACACATGTGATTTAGTTTACAAAGTAGTGCTTTGCGTTTATGTTCTTTCATTGGAAACGTGTTCCAGTTAGGAACAACTTAGGTTATGGTTAGGTTAGGATTACGGTTAGAGTTAGGTTAGGGGCTTAGGTTAGGTTAGGTTAGGTTAGGGATTAGGGATTAGGGATTAGGTTAGGTTAGGTTTAGGGGCTTAGGATAGGGTTAGGTTTAGGTTATATCACTTTTCAGTTTTCCTGTTATAATAATTGAACAGGCGACACGAATGTGAATTACTTTACAAAGTCGTGCTTTTATGCTTTCTGTTCTTTCAATGGAAGCAGGTTCCTGTGCTATACAGTGCATTATATCTCTTTCAGTTTTCCTGTATTTCTAACTGAGCGAATGGCACACATGTGATTTAGTTTAAAAAGTAGTGCTTTGCGCTTCTGTTCTTTCGTTGGAAACTTGTTCCTGTTAGGAACAAGAAGGTTTAGGTTAGGTTAGGTTAAGGTTAGGTTAGGTTTAGGTTAGGGCCCGGTTAGGGTTAGGGTTATACCACTTTTCAGTTTTCCTGTTATAATAAGTGAACAAGCAACACGTATGTGAATTAGTTTACAAAGTAGTGCTTTATGCTTGTTCTTCTGTTGGAAAATTGTTTCTGTGCTGTACAGTGTGATATATCACTTTTCAGTTTTCCTGTTATAATAATTGAACGGGTGACACGTATGTGAAGTATGTGAAGTAGTTTACAAAGTAGTGCTTTATGCTTGTTCTTCTGTTGGAAACATGTTTCTGTGCTGTATATTGTGATATATCACTTTAAAGTTTTCCTGTTATAATAATTGAACGGCGACACGTATGTGAATTAGTTTACAAAGTTGTGCTTTTTGCTTCTCTTCTTTCAATGGAAGCAGGTTCCTGTGCTATACAGTTCAATATATCACTATTCAGTTTTCCTTTTAATAATGGAACGGGCAACACATATGTGAATTAGTTTACAAAGTTGTTCTTTGCGCTTTCTGTTCTTTCGATGGCAACTTGTTTCTGTGCTGTACAGTGTGTTATATCTCTTTTCAGTTTTCCTGTATTCCTAATTGAGCCAGTGGCACACATGTGATTTAGTTTACAAAGCAGTGATTTGTGTTTCTGTTCTTTTTCGTTGAAAACTTGTTTCTGTCAGAAACAAGTTAGGTTAGGATTAGGGTTAGGTTAGTGTTAGTGTTAGTGTTAGTGTTAGTGTTAGTGTTAGGGGGGCTAGGGTTAGGTGAGGGTAATATCACTTTTCAGTTTTAATGTTATAATAATTGAACAGGCTTAACAATATGAATTAGTTTACAAAGTTGTGTTGTAATTTCTGTTCTTTCTGATGAAAACTTTTCCTCTTAAGAACAAGTTAGGTTAGGTTAGGGTTAGGTTAGTGAGGGTTAGGGTTAGAGTAGGGTTAGGGTTAGGGTTAGGGTTAGGGTTAGGTTTATATCACTTTTCAGTTTTCATGTTATAATAATTGAACTGGCGACACATATGTGAATTAGTTTACAAAGTTGTGCTTTGAGTTTCTGTTCTTTTGATGGAAACTTGTTTCTGTGCCATACAGTGCAAGATAACACTTTTCAGTTTTCCTGTATTCCTAATTGAGTGAGCGACACACATGTGATTCTGTATAAAAGTAGTGCTTTGCTTTTCTTTTCTCTCGTTGAAAATTTGTTCCTGTGCTGTACAGTGCGTTATATCACATTTCAGTTTTCCTTTATTCCTAATTGAGCGAGTGGCACACATGTGATTTAGTTTACAAAGTAGTGCTTTGCGCTTATGTTCTTTCGTTGGAAATTTGTTCCTGTTAGGAACAAGTTAGGTTAGGATTAGGTTAGGGTTTGGGTTAGGGTTAGGTTAGGTGAGGGTTATATCACTTTTCAGTTTTCATGTTATAATAATTGAACGGGCAACACATATGTGAATTAGATTTCAAAGTTGTGCTTTTATGCTTTCTGTTCTTTCGATGGAAACTTGTTTCTGTGCCTTACAGTGTGAGATAACACTTTTCAGTTTTCTTGTATACCTATTTGAGCGAGCGACACACATGTGATTCCGCTTTAAAGTAGTGCTTTATGCTTCTGTTCTTTTCGTTGGAAACTTGTTCCTTCTAGGAACAAGTTAAGGTTAGAGTTAATGTTAGGCTTAGGCTTAAGGTTAGGTTAGGGGCTTAGTGTTAGGTTAGGTTAGGTTAGAGTTAGCGTTAGGGTCAGGGCTTAGGTTAGGTGAGGGTTATATCACTTTTCAGTTTTCCTGTTATAATAATTGAACAGGCGACACGAATGTGAATTAGTTTACAAAGTTGTGTTTTATGCTTGTTCTTTCAATGAAAACTTGATTATTTGCCAAACATTTCGATGTATTGCTTTTCAGTTTTCCTGTATTCCTAATTGAGCCAGCATCACACATGTGATTCCGCTTAAAAGAAGTCCTTTGCTTTTCTGTTCTTTCATTCAACACTTGTTCCTGTGCTGTACAGTGCGTTATATCACTTTTAAGTTTTCCTGTATTCCTAACTGAGCGAGTGGCACACATGTGATTTTGTTTACAAAATAGTGCTTTGCGCTTATGTTCTTTTCGTTGGAAACTTGTTCCTGTTAGGAACAAACAAGTTAGGTTAGGATTAGGTTAGGTTAGGTTAGGGTTATGGTTAGGCGAGGGTTAGGTTAGAGTAGGGTTAGGTTAGGTTAAGGTTAGGTTAGGTTTATATCACTTTTCAGTTTTCATGTTATAATAATTGAACTGGCAACACATATGTGAATTAGTTTACAAAGTTGTGCTTTGAGTTTCTGTTCTTTCGATGGAAACGTGTACCTCTGCTGTACAGTTCGATATATGACTTTTCAGTTTTCCTGTTATAATAATTGAACAGGCGACACGTTTGTGAATTAGTTTACAAAGTTGTGCTTTATGCTTTCTTTCTTTCGACGGAAACTTGTTTCTATGCTCTACAGTGCGAGATAACACTTTTCAGTTTCCTGTTATGATAATTGAAGGGGCCACACGTATGAAAATTAGTTTACAAAGTGGTGCTTTGTGTTTCTGTTCTTTCGATGGAAACTTGTTTCTGTGCAGTACAGTGCGAGATAACGCTTTTCAGTTTTCATGTTATAATAATTGAACAGGTGACAACCATGTGAATTAGTTTACAATGTTGTGCTTTGCGTTTCTGTTCTTTCGATGGAAACTTGTTTCTGTGCAGTACAGTGCGAGATAACACTTTTCAGTTTTCCTTTATTCCTAAAGGAGCAATCGACACACATGTGATTCCGTTTAAAAGTAGTGCTTTGCTTTTCTGTTCTTTCTTTGGAAACTTTTTCCTATGCTGCACAGTGCGATATATCACTTTTCAGTTTTCCTGTATTTCTGATTGAGCAAGCTACACACATGTGATTTAGTATACTAAGTAGTGCTTTGCTTTTCTGTTCTTTCGTTGGAAATTTGTTCCTGTGCTGCACAGTGCGATATATCACTTTTCAGTTTTCCTGTATTTCTGATTGAGTGAGTGACACATATGTGATTTAGTTTACAAAGTAGTGATTTATGCTTATGTTCTTTCATTGGAAACTTGTTCTGGTTAGGAACAAGTTAGCGTTAGGGTTAGGTTAGGTTAGGGTTATATCACTTTTCACTTTTCCTGTTATAATAATTGAACAGGCAACACGTATGTGAATTAGTTTACAAAGTTGTGCTTTGCGTTTCTGTTCTTTCAATGGAAACTTGTTTCTGTGCCTTACAGTGCGAGATAACCCTTTTCATTTTTCCTGTATTCCTCATTTAGCGAGCGATACAAATGTGATTCTGTTTAAAAGTAGTGCTTTACTTTTCTGTTTTTTTGTTTGTTTGAAACTTGTTCCTGTGCTGTACAGTGTGATATATCACTTTTAATTTTTCCTATATTTCTAATTGAGCGAGCGACACACATGTGATATAGTTTACAAAATAGTGGTTTGAGTTTCTGTTCTTCTGTTGTAAACTTGTTTCTGTGCTGTACAGTGTGATATATCACTTTTTAGTTTTCTTGTTATAATAATTGAATGGGCAACACTTATGTGAATTAGTTTACAAAGTTGTGCTTTATGCTTGTTCTTTCGATGGAAACTTGTTTCTGTGCAGTACTGTACAAGATAACACTTTTCAGTTTTCTTGTATTCCTAATTTAGCGAGTGACACACATATGACTTAGTTTACAAAAATAGTGCTTTGCATTTATATTCTTTCGTTTGAAACTTGTTCCTGTTAGGAAATAGTTAGCGTTAGGGTTAGGTTAGTGGTTAGGATTAGGTTAGGTTAGGGTTAGTGGTTAGGATTAGGTTAGGTTAGGGTTAGGTTATGGTTATGGTTAGGTTAGGTTATATCACTTTTCAGTTTTCCTGTTATAATAATTGAACAGGCAACATGTATGTGAATTAGTTTACAAAGTTGTGCTTTTGCTTTTGTTCTTTCGATAGAAACTTGTTTCTGTGCCATACAGTGAGAGATGTCACTTTTCAGTTTTCCTGTATTCCTAATTGAGCAAGTGATACACATGTGATTCCGCTTTAAAAGTAGTGCTTTGCTTTTCTGTTCTTTCCTTGGAAACTTGTTTCTGTGTTGTATGGTGCCATATATCATTTTTCAGTTTTCCTGTATTCCTATTTTCGAGCTTAAACAAATGTGAGTTAGTTTACAAAATAGTGCTTTGCTTTTCTGTTCTTTCGCTTGAAACTTGTTCCTGTACTGTACAATGCGATATATCACTTTTCAGTTTTCCTGTATTCCTAATTTGTGAGTGACACACATATTATTTAGTTTACAAAGTAGTGCTTTGCGCTGCTCTTCTTCTTTTTTGGAAACTTGTTTTTGTGCTGTACAGTGTGATATATCACTTTTCAGTTTTCCTGTTATAATAATTGAACGGGCGACATGGATGTGAATTATTTTACAAAGTTGTGCTTTGTGTTTCACTTCTTTTTTTGGAAACTTGTTTTACTGTTCCGCACAGTGTGAGATAACAATTTTCAGTTTTCCTGTATTCCTAATTGTTCGATCCACACATGTGATTCCATTTAAATGTAGTGCTTTGCTTTTCTGTTCTTTCATTTGAAAATTTTTCCTGTGCTGTACAGTGTGTTATATCACTTTTCAGTTTTCCTGTATTCCTAATTGAGCGAGTGACACACATGTGACTTAGTTTACAAAGTAGTGGTTTCCGCTTATGTTCTTCTGTTGGAAACTTGTTTCTGTGCTGTACAGTGGATATAACTTTTCAGTTTTCCTGTTATAATAATTTAACGGGGGATGGATCTGAATTATTTTACAAAGTTGTGCTTTTAGTTTGTTTTTCCTTGTTTCTGTGCCGCACAGTGGGAATAACACTTGTTTTCCTGTATTCCTAATTGTTCAAGTGACACACATGTGATTCCATTTAAATGTAGTGCTTTGCTTTTCTGTTCTTTCATTTGAAAATTTTTCCTTTATACAGTGTGTTATATCACTTTTCAGTTTTCCTGTATTCCTAATTGAGGGAGTGACACACATGTGACTTAGTTTACAAAGTAGTTCTTTGCGCTTATGTTCTTTCGCTGGAAACTTGTTTCTATTAGGAACAACTTAGCATTAGGTTAGGTTCCACATTAGGGTTAGGGTTAGCGTTAGGGTTAGTGGTTAGGATTAGTGTGTTGGGGTTAGGGTTAGGGTTAGGTTATGGTTACGGTTATGGTTATGGTTATGGTTAGGTTAGGGTTACATCACTTTTCGGTTTTCCTGTTATAATAATTGAACTGGCTATAAATATGTGAATTAGTTTACAAAGTTGTGCTTTGCTTTTCTCTTTCTTTTGATGGAAACTTGTTTTTGTGCAGTACAGTGCAGATAACACTTTTCAGTTTTCCTGTATTCCTAATTGATCGAGCGACACACATGTGATTCCGCTTAAAAATATTCCTTTGCTTTTCTGTTCTTTCATTTGAAAATTGTTCCTTTGATGTACAGTATGTTATATCACTTTTCAGTTTTCCTGTATTTCTAATTGAGCGAGTGACACACATGTGACTTAGTTTACAAAGTAGTGCTTTGTGCTTATGTTCTTTTGGGAAACTTGTTCCTGTTAGAACAAGAGTGTTAGTGTTAGGGTTAGTGGTTAGGATTAGGTTAGGTTAGGTTAGGGTTAGGGTTATGGTTAGGGTTAGGTTAGGTTATATCACTTTTCAGTTTTCCTGTTATAATAATTGAACAGGCGACATGTATGTGAATTAGTTTAAAAAGTTGTGCATTGCATTTCTGTTCTTTGATGGAAACTTGTTTCTGTGCCATACAGTGAGAGATGACACTTTTCAGTTTTCCTGTATTCCTAATTGAGTGAGTGACACACATGTGATTCCTTTTAAAAGTAGTGCTTTGCTTTTCTGTTCTTTCCTTGGAAACTTGTTTCTGTGCTGTATGGTGCCATTTATCACTTTTCAGTTTTCCTGTATTCCTATTTTTGAGCGACACACATGTGATTTAGTTCACAAAGTAGTGCTTTGTGCTTTCTTTCTTCTGCTGGAAACTTGTTTCTGTGCTGTACAGTGTGATATATCACTTTTCAGTTTTCCTGTTATAATAACTGAACAGGCGACATGTTTGTGAGTTAGTTTACAAAGTTGTGCTTTGCGTTTCTGTTCTTTCGATGGAAACTTGTTTCTGTGCCGTACAGTGCGAGATAACACTTTCAGTTTATCTGTATTTCTAATTTAGCGAGTGACACACATGTGATTTAGTTTACAAAGTAGTGCTTTATGCTTATGTTTTTTTTTCGCTGGAAACTTGTTCCTGTTAGGAGCAAGTTAGGTTAGGGTTAGGTTAGGTTAGGTTAGGTTTAGGTTAGGGTTAGGTAGGGTTAAGGTTAGGTTAGGGTTAGGGTTAGGTTAAAGTAATGTTTAGGTTAGGTTAGGGTTAGGTTTAATGTTAGGGTCAGGTTAGGACTACGGGGTTAGGGTTAGGTTAGGTTTATATTACTTTTCAGTTTTCCTGTTATAATAATTGAACATGCGACACATATGTGAATTAGTTTACAATGTTGTTCTTTGTGTTTCTGTTCTTTCGATGAAAACTTGTTTCTTTGCTGTACAGTTCAATATATCACTTTTCAGTTTTTCTCTATTCCTCATTGAGCGAGCGACACACATGTGATTCCGCTTAAAAGTTGTGCTTTGCTCTTCTGTTCTTTGTTGGAAACTTGTTCTTGTGCTGTACAGTGCGATATATCACTATTCCGTTTTCCTGTATTCCTAATTGAGCGAGCGACACACATGTGATTTAGTTTACAAAGTATTGCTTTGCTTTTCTGTTCTTCTGTTGGAAACTTGTTTCTTTGCTGTACAGTGTGATATATCACTGTTTAGTTTTTCTGTTATAATAACTGAAAGGGCAACACGTATGTGAATTAGTTTACATAGTTGTGCTTTATGCTTTCTGTTCTTTCTTTCTTTTTTCTTTTTTTTTTTTAACCATGTTTATGGCAGCTTTATTTGTAATAGCCAGAACCTGAAACAACCCAGATGTCCATCAACGTTGGAGTGGGTATAGAAATTGTGGTATTTTTATACAATGGAATACTACTCAGCAATCAAAAAGGTGGAAATCATGAAATTTGCAGGCAAATGGTGGGATCTAGAAAAGATCATTGTGAGGGAAATAACTCATATATTTTAATGTTTCATATTTTTAAAAATTAATCTACCTTATGCAGTCACTGGCTACAACCATTCAATACTTTTGAGAAGTGTTCTCATTTTAACATTTCATTCTCTAATTTATCCCTTAAATGAATCCAATTTACAAGTCAGATTGAAAACAATTTTCCCAAGCCTGCCTCTAGCATTCTTATCTCATTATCGTATATATTTTACATGCTGTCACTACAATTTTCTCAAAGCCTAACTCTGTCATGTTAATATTTATTAATACATGGAGATCATCATGAAAATCTGAGTAGGTGAAATACATATTTTCATATTCCACTAATAATATTATTTTACTTCATATATATTTACTGAAATATAGATATACATGTTTGCATGATATATATATATATATATATATATATATATATATATATATATATATATCTTATCACAATGCCATGTAATTATGAGTACAGTGGGCAGTGTTCTAAAGTACTCAAATTTTAAGTTCTGAAACTAAGTTGGATATAACTTTACCATTCTGTGTAACAACCCAAGTATGAAATTATAGTATTGAGTATCCATGGCTCACTGTAAGAGGGTCAGAGCATAGTAGTATTATCTATGTGTTTGATATCAACATCCAAAAATGGAAAGCTATGCTTCTGATTGGTTGTGTTTCTATTCATTCACTTAACTCACATTTATTAAAATTTGACAGTGAATAATGTCAATATTTTAACCTTACCAAGTAAAATATTTTTAAAATCTTCTGGAACTTATTAGAAGATCATAATATGCTGCATAGAAAATTTTAGATGACAATGTGGGTTTTGCATTTTAGTCTGTTATATGATGGTTTATATTTATTGAATTTTATACATTGAATTATCCCTAAATTTCTCAGATGAAGCCTAGTTGATCATGATGGTTGATGTTTTTGATGTGTTTCTGGATTTTTTTTTTTTTTTATTTTTTTTTTTCAATGTAGTTTATTCAGGAACCTTGAACAATCATCTGACCCTGGGGAAAGCCAGCCCACTTTAAATAGCCTCTGGGTAGCCAACCTCAGCATGCCACGTGGGCAATGCAGATAGGTCCACATACATGGAAGCAAGCCAGATCCTCAGCCTTAGCCAAATGTGGAGTGGTTTGTGACAGAGAGCACTCACCATCGGGAAGGTGGAAGGCAGAAACCAGCTCCATCTTTCAGGCGTGGTATTACACAGCTCTCTACAGTTCCCCCTTTTTGTTTTGGACGATCAGGCAAGAGTAGAGGTCTGATCTCTGATATTAGAAATAAATTGGGACTTTGTACCGATGTTCATTTAGGTGTCATCCACCCAAAGAGCATCAGACCCGTCCGATACCTTTTTCTCAGAGGCGGGACCTGGGGCATCAACCCGCATGCATTCAGACATGCTCTTCTCTGGTTCCAAGGCTGCTGACCCTGAGTGCAGTGCTTCGCCTTGCATCCTGAGCGTAACATTTTGGCTTTTTATGGTAGCCAACCATGCTTGGGTACTGTCCTGCTTCAATGGCTGTAAAGGCCTGAATGGTCATGGCTGCATTACGCTGTTGTGAGACTCTAATCTTGCATATATACCACAGGCAAACCAAGGTGACCAACACCAGAAGGCCTGATAATGCTCCCATGCCCGCCCATTCCTTCAGATGATTCATGGCTGCAGCAATCCATGATGATAATCCTGTGGCTAGTCCTGTGTCCACTCTGGTAGAATTTACTGTGACAATGGCCACTCAGCTGGTCCATCATAGTATCGAATTCTCCAGTCCAATTACCTAAATATAGCTTGACAATTGTTTAGACAGATTTGCAGCACAGGAAAAATTCTCATGTTGTATGCTAGTGACACAAAGTCCAGCATACTTTCACTGACAGCCAAGTTGAGCGATTTGCCATAGGGTATCAATTTGCTCCTGCACGAGGTCAAACCTCTGATTGAACACCATCAAACCTCCTTTTAGTTGAGCATTAATTCCTTTTGTACATCTAAGGCATGCATGAGCTACCTTGGCTAAAAGGTTATTCAGGGTCTGAGCAGTCTGCCCAGTATGACTCATGGCTAATGCCGTGGTGGTAGCTCCAACAGCCGCCAATGAGATGGCAGTAACAATGGCAGCTGTAATTCCAAGATCCCTTTCTGTCTGAAGAGAGTCATAGCGTGAGGGCGCCAATGGGCACAGGCACCCAGCGAGGCATGTGAGTAACCAGCTAGTAAATTTACTAGCATTACAGCATTGTGCAAAAAAAAGCAAGTCATTACTACAATTACTTGGCTCTATCTGGCTAATAATGAATAAAAATGGGGGATGTAAACAAACAGGTGTGGGCTTATAGGAAATATTATGAGAAGCCTTAACCCCCTCGTTGGAACATCCTGCATTGGTTCTAGAACTAGCAGTGGTGGTGTCCGAGGTCTGAGTAGGCTCAGGAGACCATTGCCCCCAGGGGCGAGACATGCTCCATGTAAATTAACTATCTCCATGTTTTCCTCCACTTTTGAAAGTCATTTAACGTTCTTAAATTATTATTTTTTCCTTTTTTTAAATTCTTCATCAATTACACTTTATTCACTCTGCATCCCCCCATCAGCCCCTCCCTCCCCTGCCAATCCCACCCTCCCTCCTCCCTCTGCATGCATGCCACTCCCCAAGTCCACTGATAGGGGAGGTTCTCCTCTCCTTTCTTATCCTAGTCCATCAGTTCACATCAAAAGTGGCTGCATTGTCCACTACTATGGCCTGGTAAGGTTGCTCCTCCTCAGGAGGAGGTGACTAAAGAGCAGGCCAGTCAGTTCATGTCAGAGGCAGCCCCTCTTCTCATTACTATGTAACCCAATTGGACTCTGAACTGCCCTGGGCTACATCTGTGCAGGGGTTCTGGGTTATCTCTATGAATAGTCCTTGGTTGGAGTATGAGTCTCTGGGAAGTTCCCTGTGTTCAAATTTTCTTGTTCTGTTGCTCTCCTTGTGGAGACCCTGTCCTCTCCAGCTCTTACTCTTTCCCAGTTCTTACATAAAATTCCATTCACTCTGCCCAACAGTTGCCCATCAGGCTTAGCTTCTGCTTTGATAATCTGTAGGGCAGAGGCTTTCAAAGACCCTCTGTGGTAGGTTCCTAGGTTGTTTCCTGTTTTCTTCTTCTTCTGATGTCCATCCTCTTTGCCTTTCCGGATGGGGATTAGACATTTTAGTTATGGTCTTCTCTCTGCTTAGCAGAACTCCAACAGCACAGGCTCTAAGAGCAACAATCAATAAATGGGACCTCATGAAAGTGAAAAGCTTCTGCAAAACAAAGGACACCGTCATCAAAACAAAGCGATCTCCTACAGATTGGGAAAGAATCTTCACCAACCCTTTATCTGACAGAGGACTCATATCAAGTATATATAAAGAACTAAAGAAGCTGAAAAGCAGCAAACCAAGTAACCCACTTAAAACATGGGGAACAGAGCTAAACAGAGAATTCTCTGTAGAGGAATACCGAATGGCAGAGAAAGCACTTAAAGAAATGCTCAACCTCACTAGCCATTAGGAAATGCAAATCAAAACAACCCTGAGATTTCACCTTACACCCATGAGAATGGCCAAGATCAAAAACTCAAGTGACAACACATACTAGAGTGGTTGTGGAGAAAGAGGAACCCTTCTCCACTGCTGGTGGGAATGTAAACTGGTACAACCACTCTGGAAATCAATCTGGCATTTTCTCAGACAACTAGGAATAGTGCTTCCCACGATCCAGCCATACCACTCCTAGGCATATATCCAAAAGAGGCTCAAGCACACAAAAAGGAAATTTGCTCAACCATGTTCAGAGCAGCTTTATTTGTAATAGCCAGAAGCTGGAAACAACCCAGATGCCCTCAACTGAAGAATGGATGCAGAAAATGTGGTTCATCTACACAATGGAATATTACTCAGCAATGAAAAATGAGGAAATCATGAAATTTGCAGGTAAATGGTGGGATCTGGAAAGGATCATCCTGAGTGAGTTGTCCCAGAAGCAAAAAGACACACATGGTATATACTCACTCATATAGACATACAAAATAGGACAAACCCACTAACACCTGTGCATCTAAAGAAACTAAGCATTTCTGTTCTTTCGATGGAAACTTGTTTCTCTGCCTTACAGTGCGATAACACTTTTCAGTTTTCCTGTATTCCTAATTGAGCAAGTGACACACATGTGATTCTGTTTAAAAGTAGTGCTTTGCTTTTCTGTTCTTTCATTCGAAACTTGTTCCTGTGCTGTACAGTGTGTTATATCACTTTTTTTTTTTGTATTTTTAAAATTTTCTTTTTTATTTATTTATTTATTTTTTTTTTTAGGTTTAATACCTATTGTTTCTTTTCTTTTTTTTTTTTTTTTTTTTTTCAATGCAGTTTATTCAGGAACCTTGAACAATCATCTGACCCTGGGGAAAGCCAGCCCACAGCTTAAATAGCCTCTGGGTAGCCAGCCCAGGCATGCCACGTGGGCAATGCAGATAGATCCACATCCATGGAAGCAAGCCAGATCCTCAGCCTTAGCCAAATGTGGAATTGTTCATGACAGAGAGCACTCACCATCAGGAAGGTGGAAGGCGGAAACCAGCTCCATCTTTAAGGCATAGCATTCCGCAGCTCTCTACAATTCCCCCTTTTTGTTTTCGACACATCAGGCAAGAGTAGAGGTCTGATCTCTGATGTTAGAAATAAATTGGGACTTTGTACCGATGTTCATTTAGGTGTCATCCACCCAAAGAGCATCAGACCCGTCTGATACCTTTTTCTCAGAGGCGGGACCTGGGGCATCAACCCGCATGCAATCAGACATGCTCTTCTGTGGGTCCAAAGCAGCTGACCCTGAGTGCAGTGCTCGCCGCATCCTGAGTGTAACATTTTAGCTTTTTATGGTATCCAACCATGCTTGGGGAGAATGTCCTGCTTCAATGGCTGTAAAGGCCTGAATGATCATGGCTGCATCACACTGTTGTGAGACTCTAATCTTGCATATATACCACAGGCAAACCAAGGAGACCAACACCAGAAGGCCTGATAACGCCCCATGCCCGCCATTCCTTCAGATGATTCATGGCTGCAGCAATCCATGATGATAATCCTGTGGCTAGTCCTGTGTCCACTCTGGTAGAATTTATTGTGACAATGGCCACTCTCAGCTGCTCCATCATAGTATCGAATTCTCCAGTCCAATTTCCTAAAATATAGCTCGACAATTGTTTAGACAGATTTGCAGCACAGGAAAAATTCTCATGTTATATGCTAGTGACTCCAAGTCCAGCATATTTTCATTGACACCCAAGTTGAGTGTTTTGCCATAGGGTATCGATTTGCTCCTGCATGAGGTCAATCCTCTGATTGAACACCATCAAGGCTCCTTTTAGATATATCACTTTTAAGTTTTCCTGTATTCCTAATTGAGAGGGTGGCACACACGTGATTTAGTTTACAAAGTAGTGGTTTGTGTTTATGTTCTTTCGTTGGAAACTTGTTAGTGTTAGGGTTAGAGTTAGGGTTTTAGTTAGGGGCTTAGGTTAGGTTAGGTTAGGTTAGGATTAGTATTAGGGCTTAGGTTAGGTTAGGTTAGGGCTATCTTTAGGGTTTGGGTTAGGTTAGGTTAGGGGTTAGGGTTAGGTTAGGTTAGGTTAGGTTAATTCACTTTTCATTTTTCCTGTTATAATAATTGAACGGGCGACACGTATGTGAATTAGTTTACAAATTTGTGCTTTTCGTTACTGTTCTTTCGATGGAAGCACTTCCTGTGCTGTAGAGGTCGATGTATTGCTTTTCAGGTTCCCTGTATTCCTAATTGAGTGAGCGACACACATGTGATTTAGTTTACAAAGTAGTATTTTTTGCGCTTTCTGTTCTTCTGTTGGAAACTTGTTTCTGTGCTGTACAGTGTGATATATCACTTTTCAGTATTCCTGTTATAATAATTGAACGGGTGACATATATATGAATTAGTTTACAAAGTTGTGCTTTGTGTTTCTGTTCTTTCAATGGAAACTTGTTTCTGTGCCATAGAGTGCGAGATAACACTTTTCAGTTTTCCTGTTATAATAATTGAACAGGCAACACGAATGTGAATTAGTATACAAAGTTGTGCTTTTCGTTTCTGTTCTTTCAATGGAAGCAGGTTCCTGTGCTGTACAGTTCAATATATCACTTTTCAGTTTTCCTGTTATAATAATTGAATGGGCGACACATATGTGAATTAGTTTACAAAGTTGTGCTTTGTGTTTCTGTTTTTTCGATGGAAACTTGTTTCTGTGCCATAGAGTGCGAGATAACACTTTTCAGTTTTCCTGTATTCCTAATTGAGCGAGCGACACACATGTGATTCCATTTAAAAGTAGTGCTTTGCTTTCCTGTTCTTTCATTTGAAACTTGTTCCTGTGCTGTACAGTGTGTTATATTTCTTTTCAGTTTTCCTGTATTCCTAATTGAGTGAGCGACACACATGTGATTTAGTTTACAAAGTAGTGCTTTGCATTTATGTTCTTTTGTTGGAAACTTGTTCCTGTTTTAGGATCAAGTTAGGGTTAAGGTTAGGTTTAGGCTTAGGGTTACGGTTAGGGTTAGGGTTAGGGGCTTACGGTAGGATTAGGGTTATATCACTTTTCAGTTTTCCTGTTATAATAATTGAACAGGCAACACGAATGTGTATTAGTTTACAAAGTTGTGCTTTGAGTTTCTGTTCTTTCGATGAAAACTACTTTCTTTGCTGTACATTTTGATTTATCCCTTTTCAGTTTCCCTGTATTCCTAATTGAGTGAGCGACACACATGTGATTTAGTTTACAAAGTTGGGCTTTATGCTTTCTCTTCTTCGATGGAAACTTGTTTCTGTGCCGCACAGTGCAAGATAGCACTTTTCAGTTTTCCTGTTTTCCTATTTGAGCAAGCGACACACATGTAATTCCGTTTAAAAGTATTGCATTGCTTTCCTGTTCTTTTGTATGAAACTTGTTCCTGTGCTGTACAGTGCGTTATATGTCTTTCAGTTTTCCTGTATTCCTAATTGAGAGAGTGGCACACATGTGATTTAGTTTACAAAGTAGTGCTTTGTGTTTATGTTTTTTCGTTGGAAACTTGTTCCTGTTTTAGGAACAAGTTAGGGTTATGGTTAGGTTAGGTTAGGTTAGGGATAGGGTTAGGTAAGGGTTAGGGATTGCCAGTTAGGGTTAGGGGCTTAGGTTAGGCTTAGGGTTAGAGTTAGGGTTAGAGTTAGGGGCTTAGGGTTAGGATTAGAGTCATATCACTTTTCAGTTTTCCTGTTATAATAATTGAACAGGCAACACGAATGTGAATTAGTTTACAAAGTAGTGCATTGTGTTTCTGTTCATTTGTAGGAAACTTGTTCCTCTTAGGAACAAGTTAGGGTTAGATTTAGGTTAGGCTTAGGTTAGGTTAGGTTAGGTTAGCACATAGGTTAGGGTTAGGTTAGGTTAGGATTAGGTTAGGGTTAGGTTAGGGGCTTAGGGTTAGGTTAGGGTTAGGGTTGTTGTTTCCTTTGCCGCATACATTTCCATATATTGCTTTTCAGTTTTCCTGTATTCCTAATTGAGCGAGCAACACATATTTCATTCCGTTTAAAAGTAGTGCTTTGCTTTTATGTTCTTTTGTTCAAAACTTGTTCCTGTGCTGTACAGTGCATTTTATCACTTTTCATTTTTCCTGTATTCCTAATTGAGCGAGTGGAACACATGTGAATTAGTTTACAAAGTAGTGCTTTTCATTTATGTTCTTTTTTGTTGGAATCTTGTTCCTGTCAGAACAAGTTAGGTTAGGTTAGGGTTAGAGTTAGGGTTAGGTTTAGGTAGGGTTACGCTTAGGGTTAGGTTAGGGTAGGGTTAGGTTCGGGGCTTAGGGTTAGGATTAGGTTATAACACTTTTTAGTTTTCCTGTTATAATAATTGAATGGGCGATACGTATGTAAATTATTTTACTAATTTGTGCTTTATGCTTTCTGTTCTTTCGATAGAAACTTTTATTGTGCCGCACAGTGCGAGATAACACTTTTCAGTTTCCTGTATTCTTAATTGAGCGATCAACATACATGTGATTCTGTTTAAAAGTAGTGCTTTGCTTTTCTGTTCTTTCGCTCAAACTTCTTCCTGTGTTGTACAGTGCTTTATATCACATTTCAATTTTCCTGTATTCTTAAATGAGCGATTGGCACACATGTGATTTATTTTACAAAGTAGTGCTTTATGCTTTATTTTCTTTCGTTGGAAATTTGTTTCTGGGCTGTACAGTGTGATATATCACTTTTCAGTTTTCCTATTATAATAATTGAATGGGCAACACGTATGTGAAGTAGTTTACAAAGTTGTGCTTTATGCTTTGTTCTTACGATGGAAACTTGTTCCTGTTAGGAACATGTTAGTGTTAGGTTAGCGTTAGGTTAGGGTTAGGGTTAGGGTTAGGTTAGGTTAGGGTTAGGTTTAGGGGCTTAGGTTAGGTTAGGGTTATATCACTTTTCATTTTTCCTATTATAATAATTGAACAGGTGATACGAATGTGAATTAGTTTACAAAGTTGTGCTTTGTGTTTCTGTTCTTTAGACGGAAGCAGGTTCCAGTTCGATATATCACTTTTCAGTTTTCCTGTTATAATAATTGAATGGGTGACATGTATGTGAATTAGTTTATAAAGTTATGCTTTATGATTTTGTTCTTTTGATGAAAAGTTGTTTCTTTGCCATACATTTCGATATATCGCATTTCAGTTTTCAGGAATTCCTAATTGAGCGAGTGGCACACATGTGATTTAATTTACAAAGTAGTGCTTTGCGTTTATGTTCTTGAATTGGAAACTTATCCCTGTGCTGTGCAGTGTGATATATCACTTTTCAGTTTTCCTCTTTTAATAATTGAACAGGCGACACATATGTGAATCAATTTACAAAGTTGTGCTTTATGCTTCTGTTCTTTCGCTTGAAACTTGTTCCTGTGCTGTACAGTGTGATATATCACTTTTCAGTTTTCCTGTTATAATAATTGAACGGGCAACATGTATGCGAATTAGTTTACAAAGTTATGCTTTTCGTTTCTGTTCTTTCAATGGAAACTTGTTCCTGTGCTGTACAGTGTGCTATATCACTTTTCAGTTTTCCTGTTATAATAATTGAATGGGCAATACATATGGCAATTAGTTTACAAAGTTGTGCTTTGAGTTTCTGTTCTTTCCATGGAAGCAGGTTCCTGTGCTGTACAGTTCAATATATCACTTTTCAGTTTTCCTGTTATACTAATTGAAAAGGCGACGACACATGTGTAAAATTAGTTTACAAAGTTGTGCTTTGCTTTTCTTTTTTTGATGGAAACTTGTTTCTGTGCCTTACAGTGGGAGATAACAATTTTCAGTTTTCCTGTATTCCTAATTGAGCGACCGACACACATGTGATTCCGTTTAAAAGTAGTGCTTTGCTTTTCTGTTCTTTTTAGAATGGAAACTTTCCTGTTAGGAACAAGTTAGGTTAGGATTAGGTTAAACTAGGTTAGGAAAAAATAAACTTGTTCTTGTGCTGTACAGTGTTTATATCTCTTTTCAGTTTTCCTGTATTCCTAATTGAGCGAGCACACATATTTCATTCTGTTTAAAAGTAGTGCTTTGCTTTTCTGTTATTTTGTTCAAAACTTTTTGAAGTGCTGTACAGTGTGTTATATCACTTTTCAGTTTTCCTGTATTCCTAATTGAGCGAGAAAACACATGTGATTTAGTTTACAAATAGTGCTTTGCATTTATGTTCTTTCGTTGGAAACTTGTTCCTGTTAGGAACAAATTAGGTTAGGGATTAGGTTTAGGTTTTTTTGTTCTTTAGTTGGAAACTTGAGGGTTAGGTTAGTGTGGGTAGGGTTTTCAGTGTTAGGTTAGGGTAATTGTAGGGATAGGGCATGTGTTATGGTTAAAAGTAGGGTTAGTGTTAGGTTAGGGTTAGAGGTTAGGGCTTGGGTTAGGTTAGGGTTAGGGTTAGGGGCTTAGGGTAGGGTTAGGGGGTTATATCACTTTTCAGTTTTCCTGTTATAATAATTGAACAGGCAACATGAATGTGAAGTAGTTTACAAAGTTGTGCTTTATGCTTTCTGTTCTTTTGATGGAAACTTGTTTCTGTGCCATAAAAATGAGTCATGACACATTTCAGTTTTCCTGTATTGCTAATTGAGCGAGCCACACACATGTGATTTAGTTTACAAAGTAGTGCTTTGCTTTTCTGTTCTTTCGTTCGAAACTTGTTCCTGTACTGTACAGTGCAATATATCACTTTTCAGTTTTCCTGTATTCCTAATTGCTTGTGCGACACACATGTGATTTAGTTTACAAAGTAGTGCTTTGTAGGAACAAGTTAGGGTTATGGTTAGGGTTAGGGTTAGGGTTAGGGGTTAGGGTTAGGTTAGGGTTAGGGGGGTTAGGGTTAGGTTAGGGTTTGGGGTAAGGGTTAGGGGGTTAGGGTTAGTGTTAGTGTTAGGGTTAGGGTTAGTTTTATATCACTTTTCAGTTTTCCTGTTATAATAATTGAATGGGCAATACATATGGCAATTAGTTTACAAAGTTGTGCTTTGAGTTTCTGTTCTTTCCATCGAAGCAGGTTCCTGTGCTGTACATTTCGATATATTACTTTTCAGTTTTCCTGTTATACTAATTGAACAGGCGACACATATGTAAATTAGTTTACAAAGTTGTGCTTTATGCTTTTTTCTTTTGATGGAAACTTGTTTCTGTGCCTTACAGTGGGAGATAACAATTTTCAGTTTTCCTGTATTCCTAATTGAGCGAGCCACACACATGTGATTCCGCTTAAAAGTAGTGCTTTGCTTTTCTGTTCTTTTGTTCGAAACTTGTTCTTGTGCTGTACAGTGCGTTATATCTCTTTTCAGTTTTCCTGTATTCCTAATTGAGAGAGTGGCACAAATGTGATTTAGTTTATAAAGTAGTGCTTTGTGTTTATGTTCTTTTTCGATGGAAACTTGTTCCTGTTAGGAACAAGTTAGGTTAGGATTAGGTTAGGGTTAGGGTTAGGATTAGGATTAGTGTTAGGGGCTTAGGGGTTAGGGTTAGTTTTAGTGTTAGGGTTAGGGTTAGGGTTACGGTTATATCACTTTTCAGTTTTCCTGTTATAATAATTGAACAGGCATCACGAATGTGAATTCGCTTACAAAGTTGTGCTTTTATGCTTCTGTTCTTTCGATGAAAACTTGTTTCTTTGCCATACATTTAGATATATCGCTTTTCAGTTTTCCTGTATTCCTAATTGAGCTAGTGACACAAATGTGATTTAGTTTACTAAGTAGTGCTTTGCATTTCTGTTCTTCTGTTGGAAACTTGATTCTGTGCTGTACAGTGTGATATATAACTTTTCAGTTTTCCTTTTATGATAATTGAACGGACGACATGCATGTGAATTAGTTTACAAAGATGTGCTTTGTGTTACCGTTATTTCGATGGAAACTTGTTCCTGTGCTGTACAGTTCGATATATCACTTTTCAGTATTCCTGTTTTAATAATTGAACAGGCGACACAAATGTGAATTAGTTTACAAAGGTGTAAATTGCGTTTCTGTTCTTTCGATGGAAACTTGTTTCTGTGCCATACAGTGCGAGATAACACTTTTCAGTTTTCCTGTATTCCTAATTGAGCGAGCGACACACATGTGATTCCATTTAAAAGTAGTGCTTTGCTTTTCTGTTCTTTTGTTCGAAACTTGTTCCTGTGCTGTACAGTGCATTATATCACTTTTCAGTTTTCCTGTATTCCTAATTGAGCGAGCGACACATATTTCATTCTGTTTAAAAGAAGTGCTTTGCTTTTCTGTTCTTTTGTTCAAAACTTTTTGAAGTGCTGTACAGTGCGTTATATCACTTTTCAGTTTTCCTGTATTCCTAATTGAGCGAGTGGCACACATGTGATTTAGTTTACAAATAGTGCTTTGCATTTATGTTCTTTTGTTGGAAACTTGTTCCTGTTAGGAACAAGTTAGGGTTAGGTTAGGATTAGGTTAGGTTTAGGTTAGGGTTAGGGTTAGGGTTAGGTTAGGGTTAGGGGTTAGGGTTAGTGTTAGGGTTAGGGTTGGGTAGGGATAGGGTAAGTGTTATGGTTAAGGTAGGGTTAGTGTTAGGGTTAGGGTTAGAGGTTAGGGGCTTAGGGTTAGGGTTAGGTTAGGTTAGGGTTAGGGTTAGGGGCTTAGGGTAGGGTTAGGGTTATATCACTTTTCAGTTTTCCTGTTATAATAATTGAACAGGCAACATGAATGTGAAGTAGTTTACAAAGTTGTGCTTTGCGCTTTCTGTTCTTTTGATGGAAACTTGTTTCTGTGCCGCATAAATGAGTCATGACACACTTCAGTTTTCCTGTATTGCTAATTGAGCGAGCCACACACATGTGATTTAGTTTAAAAAGTAGTGCTTTGCTTTTCTGTTCTTTCTGCTCAAACTTGTTCCTGTACTGTACAGTGCAATATATCACTTTTCAGTTTTCCTGTATTCCTAATTGCTTGACACACACATGTGATTTGAGGACTTTACAAAGTTTACAAAGTAGTGCTTTGTAGGAACAAGTTAGGGTTATGGTTATGGTTAGGGTTAGGTTAGGGTTAGGTTTAGGGTAGGGTAGGGTTAGGGTTAGGGTTAGGGTTAGGGTTTGGGTAAGAGTTAGGGGTTAGGGTTAGTGTTAGTGTTAGTGTTAGGGTTAGGTTAGGATTATATCACTTTTCAGTTTTCCTGTTATAATAATTGAACAGGCAACACTTATGTGAATTAGTTTACAAAGTTGTGCTTTGTGTTTCTGTTCTTTATTGGAAACTTGTTCCTGTGCTGTACAGTGCGATATATCACTTTTCCGCTTTCCTGTAATCCTAATTGAGCGAGCGACACACATGTGATTTAGTTTACAAAGTAGTGCTTTGTGTTTTTGTTCTTTGTTGGAAAATTGTTCCTGTTCGAACAAGTTAGGGTTAATGTTAGGGTTTAGTTAGGGGTTAGTTTTAGGTTAGGGATAAGGTTAGGTTATATCACTTTTCAGTTTTCCTGTTATAATATTTGAACAGGCGACATGTATGTGAATTAGTTTACAAAGTTGAACTTTATGCTTTTGGTGGTACTTTTTTTGATGGAAACTTGTTTCTGTGTCGCACGATTTGATATATCACTTTACATTTTTCTATATTCCTATTTGAGCGAGCCACACACATGTGACTTAGTTTACAATGTAGTGCTTTGCTTTTCTGTTCTTTTGTTCGAAACCTGTTCCTCTGCTGTACAGTGCGATATATCACTTTTCAGTTTTCCTGTATTCCTAATTGAGCGAGCAACACACATGTAATTTAGTTTAAAAAGTAGTACTTTGTAGGAACAAGTTACGTTAGGGTTTGGGTTATGCTTAGGGTAGGGTTCAAGTTAGGGTTAGGTTAGGGTTAGGTTAGTGTTAGGGTTAGGGTTAGTGTTAGGTTATGGTTAGGTAAGAGTTATATCACTTTTAAGTTTTCCTGTTATAATAATTGAACGGGTGACCCGTATGTGAATTAGTTTACAAAGTTGTGCTTTGCGTTTCTGTACTTTCGATGGAAACTTGTTTCTGTGCCATACAGTGCGAGATAACACTTTTCAGTTTTCCTGTATTCCTAATTGAGCGAGCGACACACATTTGATTCCTTTTAAAAGTAGTGATTTGCTTTTCTGTTGTTTTGTTCGAAACTTGTTCCTGTGCTGTACAGTGCATTATATCACTTTTCAGTTTTCCTGTATTCCTAATTGAGCGAGCGACACATATTTCATTCCGTTTAAAAGTAATGATTTGCTTTTCTGTTCTTTTGTTCAAAACTTTTTGAAGTGCTGTATCACTTCAAAAAGGGTTATATCACTTTTCAGTTTTCCTGTATTCCTAATTGAGCGAATGGCACACATGTGATTTAGTTTACAAATAGTGCTTTGCATTTATGTTCTTTCGTTGGAAACTTGTTCCTGTTAGGAACAAGTTAGGGTTAGGTTAGGATTAGGTTAGGTTTAGGGTTAGGTTAGGTTAGGATAGGGTTAGGGGTTAGTGTTAGGGTTAGGGTTCTGTAGGGATAGGGTAAGTGTTATGGATAGGGTAGGGTTAGTGTTAGGTTAGGGTTAGAGGTTAGGGGCTTAGGTTAGGTTTAGGGTTAGGGTTAGGGCTTAGGGTAGGGTTAGGGTTATATCACTTTTCAGTTTTCCTGTTATAATAATTGAACAGGCAACATGAATGTGAAGTAGTTTACAAAGTTGTGCTTTATGCTTCTGTTCTTTCGATGGAAACTTGTTCCTGTGCCGTACAATGAGTCATGACACATTTCAGTTTTCCTGTATTGCTAATTGAGCGAGCCACACACATGTGATTTAGTTTACAAAGTAGTGCTTTGCTTTTCTATTCTTTCGTTGAAACTTGTTCCTGTACTGTACAGTGCAATATATCACATTTCAGTTTTCCAGTATTCCTAATGAAGCGAGCGACACACATGTGTGATTTAGTTTACAAAGTAGTGCTTTGTAGGAACAAGTTAGGGTTATGGTTAGGTTATGGTTAGGTTAGGTTAGGGTTAGGGTTAGGTTAGGTTAGGTAGGGTTAGGGTTAGGGTTAGGGTTTGGGTAAGGGTTAGGGGTTAGGGTTAGTGTTAGTGTTAGGGTTAGGGTTAGGATTATATCACTTTTCAGTTTTCCTGTTATAATAATTGAACAGGCAACACTTATGTGAATTAGTTTACAAAGTTGTGCTTTGTGTTTCTGTTCATTTATTGGAAACTTGTTCCTGTGCTGTACAGTGCGATATATCACTTTTCCGTTTTCCTGTAATCCTAATTGAGCGAGCGACACACATGTGATTCCATTTAAAAGTAGTGCTTTCTTTTCTGTTCTTTCGTTCGAAACTTGTTACTCTGCTCTACAGTGCGATATATCACTTATCAGTTTTCCTGTATTCCTAATTGAGCTAGTGACACACATGTGATTTAGTTTACAAAGTAGTGCTTTGCGCTTATGTTCTTTGGATGTAAACTTATTCTTGTTAGGAAAAAAAGCATTAGGTTAGTGTTATGGTTAGGTAGGGTTAGGGTTAGGGTTAAGGTTAGGGGTTAGGGTTAGGGTTAGTGTTAAGGTTAGGTTTAGGTTAGGGTAGGGTTAGTGTTAGGGTTAGGGGTTAGGGTTACGGTTATGTTTAGGTTAGGTAGGGTTATGGTTAGGGTTAGGGTTAGGGGTTAGGGTTACGGTTAGGGTTATGTTTAGGTTAGGTAGGGTTAGGGTTAGTGTTATATCACTTTTCAGTTTTCCTGTTATAATAATTGAACAGGCGACACGAATGTGAATTAGTTTACAAAGTTGTGCTTTGCGTTTCTGTTCTTTCGATGAAAACTTGTTTGTTTGCCGTACAGTGCGAGATAACACCTTTCAGTTTTCCTGTATTCCTAATTGAGGGAGAGATACACATGTGATTCCGTTTACAAAGTAGTGCTTTGCTTTTCTGTTCTTTTGTTGGAAACTTGTTCCAGTGCTGTGGACGGTGATTTATCACTTTTCAGTTTTCCGGTATTCCTAATTGAGCAAGTGAAACAAATTTGAATTAGTTTTCAAAGTAGTGCTTTGCATTTTTTTTTTTTTTTTTCATTCAGAAATTATTCCTCTGCTGTACAGTGAGATATATCACATACCAGTTTACCTGTATTCCTAATTGAGCGAGCAACACACATGTGATTTAGTTTAGAAAGTAGTGCTTTGGGTTTATGTCCTTTTTGAAACTTGTTCTTGTTAGGAACAAATTAGGGTTAGGTTTAGAAAAGGGTTGTTTGTTAGGTTAGGGGGTTACTGTTAGGGTTGAGGTTAGTGTTAGGGATAACACACTTTTCAGTTTTCCTGTTATAATAATTGAACAGGCGACACGTATTCCTATGAAAATTTGTTTATTTGCCAGGTTTTCCTCTATTCTTACTTGAGCAAGCAACACACATGTGATTTAGTTTACAAAGTAGTGCTTTGCCTTTCTGTTCTTTAGTTCAAACTTGTTCCTGTGCTGTACAGTGCGATATATCACTTTTCAGTTTTCCTGTATTCCTAATTAAGCAGGAGGCACACATGTGATTTAGTTTACAAAGTAGTGCTTTGCGTGCTTATGTTCTTGGGTTGGAAACTTGTTCCTGTTCAGAACAAGTTAGGGTTAATGTTAGGGTTTAGTTAGGGTGTTAGGTTAGGATTAGGGTTATATCACTTTTCTGTTTTCCTGTTATAATAATTAAACAGGCGACACGTATTTGAATTAGTTTACAAAGATGTGCTTTATGCTTTCTCTTCTTTCGATGGAAACTTGTTTCTGTGCCATACACTGCGAGATAACACATTTCAGTTTTCCTGTATTCCTAATTTAGCAAACGACACAAATGCTACACAAATTCACATAGTAGTGCTTTGCTTTTCTGTTCTTTCTTTTGAAACATGATCCTGTGCTGTACAGTGTGATATATCACTTTTCAGTTTTCCTGTATTCCTAATTGAGCGAGCGACACACATGTAATTTAGTTTACAATGTAGTGCTTTGCTTTTCTGTTCTTTCGTTGGAAACTTGTTCCTGTGCTGTAGAGTGCGAAATATATCACTTTTCAGTTTTCCTGTATTCCTAATTGAGCAAGCCACACACATGTGATTTAGTTTACAAAGAACTGCTTTGCTTTTCTGTTCTTTCGATGGAAACTTGTTCCTGTGCTATACAGTGCGATATATCACTTTTGTGTTTTCCTGTTATAATAATTGAAAGGGCTTACAGGTATGTGAAGTAGTTTACAAAGTTGTGCTTTATGCTTTCTGTTTTCAATGGAAACTTGTTGCTGTGCCGTAAAGTTTGAGATAACACTTTTCAGTTTCCCTGTATTCTAATTGAACGAGAGACACACATGTAATTTAGTTTACAAAGTAGTGCTTTGCTTTTCTGTTCTTTCGTTGGAAACTTGTTCCTGTGCTTTACCGCATGATATATCACTTTTCCGTTTTCCTGTTATAATAATTGAATGGGCATCACATATGTGAATACAGTTTCCCTGTATTCCTACTTGTATTCCTATTTGGGATATATCACTTTGCAGTTTTCCTATTATAATAATTGAACGGGCAACACATATGTGAATACAGTTTCCCTGTATTCCTAATTTAGCGAGCTTCACACATGTAATTTAGTTTACAAAGTTGTTCTTTGCGTTTATCTTCTTTCGATGGAAACCTGTTCCTCTGCTGTACAGTGCGATTTCTCACTTTTCAGTTTTCCTGTATTCCTAAGTGAGCAAGCAAAACACATGTGATTTAGTTAACAAAGTAGTGCTTTGTAGGAACAAGTTAGGGTTAGGGTTAGGGCAGGGTTAGGGTTAGGGTTAGTGTTAGGGTTAAATCACTTTTCAGTTTTCCTGTTATAATAATTGAACAGCGATACTTATGTGAATTAGTTTACAATGTTGTGCTTTGCGTTTCTGTTCTTTCATTGGAAACTTGTTCCTGTGCTGTACAATGCGTTATAGCACTTTTCAGTTTTCCTGTTATAATAATTGAACAGGCAACACGTATGTGAATTAGTTTACAAAGTAGTGCTTTGCTTTTCTGTTCTTTGTTTGGAAACTTGTTCCTGTACAGTGTGATATATCACTTTTCAGTTTTCCTGTATTCCTATTTGAGTGAGCAACACACATGTGATTTAGTTTACAAAGTAGTGCTTTGATTTTCTGTTCTGTCTTTGGAAATTTGTTCCTGTGCTGTAGAGTGCGATATATCACATTTCAGTTTTCCTGTATTCCTAATTGAGCGAGCCACACACATATGATTTAGTTTACAAAGTACTGCTTTGCTTTTCTGTTCTTTGTTTGGAAACTTGTTCCTGTACAGTGCAATATATCACTTTTCAGTTTATCTTTATTCCTAATTGAGCGAGTGACACATATGTGATTTAGTTTACAAAGTAGTGCTATGTGTTTATGTTCTTTCGTTGGAAACTTGTTCCTGTTAGGAACAATTTAGCTTAGGTTTAGGGTTAGGTTTAGGGTTAGGGTTAGGGTTAGGGTTTGTGTTAGGGTTAGAGTTAGGGATTTAGGGTTACGATTAGGGTTATAGTTAGGGTTATATCACTTTTCATTTTTCCTGTTTTAATAAATGAACAGGCGACACTTATGTGAAATAGTTTATAAAGTTGGGCTTTATGCTTCTGTACTATTGATGAAAACTTGTGTCTTTGCCTTAAGGTTCGATATATCACTTTTCCGTTTTCCTGTATTCCTAATTGAGCGAGTGACACACATGTGATTTAGTTTACAAAGTAGTTCTTGGCTTTTCTGTTCTTTCCTTCGAATGTTGTTCCTGTAATGTACAGTGAGATATATCAGTTTTCAGTTTTCCTGTATTCCTAATTGTGCGAGTGACACACATGTGATTTAGTTTACAAAGTAGTGCTTTGCTTTTCTGTTCTTTCGTTGGAAACTTGTTCCTGTGCTGTACAGTGCGTTATATAACTTTTCATTTTTCCTGTTATAATAATTGAAGAGGTGACACATATGTGAATTAGTTCACAAAGTAGTCCTTTGCTTTTCTGTTCTTTGGTTGGAAACTTATTGCTGTGCTTTATAATGCGATATATCACTTTTCAGTTTTCCTGTATTCATAATTGAGCGAGCAACACACATGTGAATTAGTTTACATGGTAGTGCTTTGCTTTTCTGTTCTTTCGTTGGAAACTTGTTCCTATGCTTTATAGTGCGATATATCACTTTTCAGTTTTCCTGTTATAATAATTGAACGGGCAACACATATGTGAATTATTTTACAAAGTTGTTCTTTGCGTTTCTGTTCTTTCGATGGAAACTTGTTTCTGTGCCGTACAGTGCGATATATCACTTTTCAGTTTTCCTGTATTCCTAATTGAGCGAGCCACACACATGTGATATACTTTAGAAATTAGTGCTTTGCTTTTTCTGTTCTTTCGCTCAAAACTTGTTCCTCTGCTGTACAGTGCGGTATATCACTTTTCAGTTTTCTTGTATTCCTAATTGAGCGGGCAACACACATGTGATTTAGTTTACAATGCAGTGCTTTGTAGGAACAAGTTAGGGTTAGGTATAGGATTACGGTTAGGGTAGGGTTAAGGTTAAGGTTAGGGTTAGGGTTAGGGTTAGTGTTTGGGTTAGGGTTATATCACTTTTCAGTTTTCCTGTTATAATAATTGAACAGGCGACATGTATGTGAATTAGTTTACAAAGTAGTGCTTTGCTTTTCTGTTCTTTGTTTGGAAATTTGTTCCTGTTAGGAAGAAGTTAGGTTACGGTTAGTGTAGGGTTAGGTTAGGTAGGGTTCGGGTTAGGGTTAGGTTAGGCTTAGGTTTTAGGGTTAGGGTTAGGGGGTTAGGGTTAGGGGGTTAGGGTTAGGGGTTAAGGTTTGGGTTAGGGTTAGGGTTATATCACTTTTCACTTTTCCTATTATAATAATTGAACGGCGACACTTATGTGAATTAGTTTACAAATTAGTGCTTTGCTTTTCTGTTCTTTAGTTGGAAACTTGTTCCTGTGCTGTACAGTGCGAGAGATAACACTTTTCAGTTTTCCTGTATTCCTAATTGAGCGAGCGACACAAAATGTGATTCCGCTTAAAAGTAGTTCTTGACTTTTCTGTTCTTATGTTCAAACATGTTCTTGTGCTGTACAGTGCGATATATCACTTTTCAGTTTTCCTGTATTCCTCATTTAGCGTGTGAAACACATGAGATTTAGTTTACAAAGTAGTGCTTTACTTTTCTATTCTTTCGTTGGAAAATTGTTTCTTTGCCATACAATTCGACATATCACTTTTCAGTTTTCCTGTATTCCTCATTGATCGTGGTGACACACATGTGATTTAGTTTACAAAGTAGTGCTTTGCTTTTCTGTTCTTTAATTGGAAACTTGTTCCTGTGCTGTACTGTGCGATATATCACTTTTCAGTTTTCCTGTATTCCTCATTGAGTGTGTGACACACATGTGATTTAGTTTACTAAGTAGTGTGTTACTTTTCTATTCTTTTGTTGGAAACTTGTTTCTTTGCCGCACAATTCTGATATATCACTTTTCAGTTTTCCTATATTCCTAATTGACCAAGAAACACACATGTGACTTAGTTTTCAAAGTAGTGCTTTGCTTTTATGTTCTTTCTTTGGAAACTTGTTCCTATTAGGAACAAATTAGCTTTAGGTTAGGTTAGGGTTAGGTTAGGTTAGGGTTAGTGTAGGGTTAGGGTTAAATTTGAGGTTAAGGTTAGGGTTAGGGGATTAGGGTTAGGGAGTTAGGGTTGGTGTTAGGGTTAGGGGGTTAGGGTTAGGGTTATGGTTAGGGTTAGTGTTAGGGTTAGGGTTAGGGTTATATCACTTTTCAGTTTTCCTGTTATAATAATTGAACAGGCGATATGTATGTGAATTACTTTACAAAGTAGTGCTTTGCTTTTCTGTTCTTGTGTTGGAAACTTGTTTCTGTGCTGTACAGTGCGATATATCACTTTTCAGTTTTCCTGTATTCCTGATTGAGCAAGCGACACACATGTGATCCTGTTTACAAAGTAGTGCTTTGCTTTTATGTTCTTTCGTTTGAAACTTGTTCCTATGCTGTAGAGTGCGATATATCACTTTTCAGTTTTCCTGTATTCCTAATTGAACGAGCGACACACATGTGATTCCGTTTACAAAGTAGTGCTTTGCTTTTATGTTCTTTCGTTGGAAGCAAGTTAGGAAACTTGTTCCTAACCTGTTAGGAACAATTTAGGTTTAGGTTAGGTTAGGGTTTTAGGGGTTAGGGTTAGGTTAGGTTAGGGGGGATAGGTTTAGGTTAAAGGTTAGGTAAGGTTTTAGGGTTAGAGTTAGGGTAACGGTTAGGGTTAGATGTAGGGGTTTATGGTTAGGATTAGGTTAGGTTAGGGTTAGGTTAGCATTATATCACTTTACAATTTTACTGTTATAATAATTGAACAGCCTACACATATGTGAATTAGTTTGCGACACACATGTGATTCTATTTACAAAGAACTGATATCCTTTTCTGTTCTTTCATTGGAAATTGTTCCTGTGCTGTACAGTGCGATATATTACTTTTCAGGTTTCCTGTATTCCTAAATGTGCGAGCGGCACACATGTCATTTAGTTTAGAATGTAGTGCTTTGCTTTACTGTTCTTTTTTTTTCAAACTTGTTCCTGTTAGGAACAAGTTAGGGTTAGGTTTAGGTTAGGGTTAGGGTTAGGGTTAAGGTAGGGTTATGGTTATGGTTAGGGTTAGGGTTAGGGGGTTAGGTTTAGAGTTAAGGTTAGGTTTAGGGTTAGGGGGATAGTGTTAGTGTTAGTGTTAGGTTTAATGTTATGTTACTTTTCAGTTTTCCTGTTATAATAATTGAATAGGCGACACATATGTGAATTAGTTTACAAAGTTGTGCTTTATGCTTTTGTTCTCTTCGATGAAAACTTGTTTCTATCCCATACAGTTAGATATATCACTTATCAGTTTTCCTGTATTCCTAATTGATCGAATAACACACTTGTGATTTAGTTGAGAAAGTAGTGCTTTATGCTTATGTTCTTTTGTTGGAAAGTTGTTCCTGTTAGGAACAAGTTCCTGTTAGGAACAAGTTCCTGTTGGGAACAAGTTAAGTTTAGGGTTATTGTTAGGTTAGGTTTAGGTTAGGGTTAGGGTTAGGTAGGGTTAGGGTTAGGGTTAAGGTTAGGGTTAGGGTTAGGATTAGGGGTTAGGGTTAGGGTTAGTGTTAGGGTTAGGGGATAGGTAAGGGTTAAGGGTTAGGGTTATTGTTATATCACTTTTCAGTTTTTCTGTTCTTTCGTTGGAAACTTATTCCTGTGCTGAACAGTGTGATATATCACTTTTCAATTTTCCTGTAATATTAATTAAACGGGCGACACATATGTGAATTAGTTTATAAAGTTGTGCTTTATGCTTTCTGTGCATTCGATGAAAACTTGTTTCATTGCCTTACAGTTCGATATATCACTTTTCTGTTTTCCTGTATTCCTAATTGAGCGAGCAACACACATGTGATTTAATTTACAAAGTAGTGCTTTGCTTTTCTGTTCTTTCGTTGGAAACTTGTTCCTGTGCTGAACAGTGCAATATATCACTTTTCAATTTTCCTGTTATATTAAATGAATGGGCGACACATATGTGAATTAGTTTACAAAGTTGTGCTTTGCATTTCTGTTCTTTCGATGGAAACTTGTTTCTGTGCAGTACAGTGCGAGATAACATTTTTCAGTTTTCCAGTATTACTATTTGAGTGAGAGACACACATGTGATTCCGTTTACATAGTAGTGCATTGTTTTTCTCTTCTTTCGTTGGAAAATTTTTCGTGTGCTGTAGAGTACGAGATAACAGTTTTCAGTTTTCCTGTATTCCTAATTGAGTGAGAGACACACATGTGATTCCGTTTTAGAAGTAGTGCTTTGCTTTTCTGATCATTTGTTTGAAACTTGTTCCTGTGCTGTACAGTGTGATATATTACTCTTCCGGTTTCCTGTATTCCTAAATGTGCGAGCGACACACATGTCATTTAGTTTAGAAAGTAGTGCTTTGCTTTACTGTTCTTTCTTTCAAAACTTGTTCCTGTTAGAAACAAGTTAGATTTAGGGTTAGGGTTAGTTTTAGGGTTAGTGTTAGGAGTTAGGTTAGGTTAGGGTTAAGTTTATTCCTGTATTCCTAATTGAGCGAGTGACAAACATGTGATTTATTTTACAAAGTAATGCTTTATGCTTATGTTCTTACGCTGGAAACTTGTTCGTGATAGGAACAAGTTAGTGTTAGGTTAGGTTAGGGTTAGGTTTATGGGTAGGGTTAGGTAGGGTTAGGGTTAGGTTTAGGGTTTGGGTTAGGGTTAGGGTTAGAGATAAGGGTTAGTGTTAGGGTTAGGGTTAGGGTTACGTGGTTAGGTTAGGGTTAGGTTAGGTTAGGGTTAGGGTTATATCACTTTTCAGTTTTCCTGTTATAATAATTGAACAGGCGCCACGTATGTGAATTAGTTTACAAAGTTGTGTTTTGCGCTTCTGTTCCTTCGATGGAAACTTGTTCATGTTTGGAACAAATTAGGTTAGGGTTTGGGTTAGTGTTAGGGTTAATGTTAGGTTAGGTTTATTGTTAGTTTTACGGTTAGGTAGGGTTAGGGGTAGTGTTAGGGTTAGGGTTAGGGGTTAGGGTTAGGGTTTAGGTTAGGGGGTTAGGGTTAGGGTTAGGTTTAGGTTAGCGTTATAGCACTTTTCAGTTTTCCTGTTATAATATTTGAACAGGCGCCACGATATGAATTAGTTTACAAAGTTGTGCTTTGCGTTTCTGTTCTTTCGATAAAAACTTGATTCTTTGCCATCGAGTTCTATATATCACATTTCAGTTCTCCTGTATTACTAATTGAGCTAGCGACACACATGTGATTTAGTTTACAAAGTAGTGCTTTGCTTTTCTGTTCTTTCATTGGAAACTTGTTCCTGTGCTGTGTACAGTGCGATATATCACTTTTCAGTTTTCCTGTTATAATATTTGAACTGGCAACACGTACGTGAATTCGTTTACAAAGTTGTGCTTTGTGTTTCTGTTCTTTCGATGAAAACTTGTTTCTGTGCCGTATAGTGCGAGATAACACTTTTCAGTTTTCCTGTATTTCTTATTGAGCGAGCGACACACATGTGATTCTGTTTACAAAATACTGCTTTGTTTTTCTCTTCTTTCGTTCGAAATTTGTTCCCGTGTTGTACAGTGCGATATATCACTTTTCAGTTTTCCTGTATTCTTAACTGAGCGAGTGACACACACGTGATTTAGTTTACAAAATAGTGCTTTACGTTTATATTCTTTCGTTGGATACTTGATCCTGTTAAGAACAAGTTAGGGTAGGGAATAGGTTTAGGTAGGGTTAGGGTTAGGGTTAGGTTTGGGGTTAGGGTTAGTGTTAGGTTTAGTGTTAGGGGTTAGTGTTAGGGTTAGGTTAGGGTTAGGTTTAGGTGTTAGGTTTAGGGTTATGGTTAGGGTTACAGGGTTAGGGTTAGGGTTAGGGTTAGGGTTAGGGAGTTAGTGTTAGGGTTAGCGTTATACCACTTTTCAGTTTTCCTGTTATAATAATTGAACAGGCGACACATATGTGAATTAGTTTACAAAGTTGTGCTTTGTGTTTCTCTTCTTTCGATGGAAACTTTTTTCTGTGCCGTACAGTGTGAGATAACACTTTTCAGTTTTTCTATATTCCTAATTGAGCAAGCAACACACATTTGATTCCGTTTAAAGGTCGTGCTTTGCTTTTCTGTTCTTTTGTATGAAATTTGTTTGTGTGCTGTACAGTGCAATATATCACTTTTCAGTATTCCTGTATTCCTAATTGTGCAAGCTACATACATGTGATTCCGTTTAAAAGTAGAGCTTTGCTATTCTATTCTTTCGTTCGAAACTTGTTCGTGTGCTGTACAGTGCGATATATCACTTTTCAGGTTTCCTCTATTCCTAATTAAGTAAGTGACACACATGTGATTTATTTCCAATTAGTGCTTTGAGTTTATGTTCTTTCGTTGGAAACTTGTTCCTGTTAGGAAGAAGTTAGAGTTAGTGTTAGGGTTAGGGTTAGGGTTATGTTTAGGGTTAGGTAGGTTTACGGTTAGAGTTAGGTTTAGGTTAGGGTTAGGGTTAGGTTTAGGTTAGGGTTAGGTTACAGGGTTATGGTTATGGTTATGGTTAGGGTTAGTGGGTTAGCGTTAGGGTTAGGGTTAGGTTAGGGTATATAACTTTGAGTTTTCCTGTTATACTAATTGAACAGGCGACACATATGTGAATTAGTTTACAAAGTTGTGCGCTATGCTTCTGTTCTTTCCATGAAAACTTGTTTCTGTGCAGTACAGTTCGATTAGTGTTAGGTTTAGGTTAGGTTAGGTTTAGGGTTAGGGTTAGGTTAGGGTTAGGGTTTAGGGTTAGGGTTAGGGTTAGTGTTGGGGTTGTATCACTTTTCAGTTTTCCTGTTATAATAATTCAGCAGGTGACAGGTATGTGAATTAGTTTACAAAGTTTTCTGTTCTTTCAATGAAAACTTGATTCTTTGCCATACAGTTGATATATCACTTTTCAGTTTTCCTGTATTCCTAATTGAGCGAGCAACACACATGTGATTTAGTTTACAAAGTAGTGCTTTGCTTCTGTTCTTTGAAACTTGTTCGTGTTAGGAACAAGTTAGTGTTAGGTTAGGGTTACTGTTAGGTTTATGTTTAGGGTTAGGTAGGGTTAGGGTTAGGGTTAGGGTAGGGGTTATATCACTTTTCAGTTTTCCTGTTATAATAATTGAACAGGCCTCACGTATGTGAATTAGTTTACAAAGTTGTGTTTTTATGCTTTCTGTTCCTTTGATGGAAACTTGTTTCTGTGCCATACAGTGCGAGATAACTCTTTCAGTTTTCCTGTATTCCTAATTGAGCAAGCGACACACAT
>JAEOAE010000194.1:0-11525 GCA_036365155.1 Meriones psammophilus | reverse complement strand
GAGCCCTGTCCTTCCAGGTTTACTTTTCTCCCATTTCCCCTTCCATAAGATTCCCCTGCACTCTGCTCCAAATTTTGGGCCATGAGTCTCAGCATCTCCCTTTTGACCCCCTTGCAGGGTAGAGCCTTCAAAGGCCCTTTTTAGGCTCCTGTCCTGTCCCTGTATTCTCCCCCATCTGATATCCACCCCTCTTGCCGTCTGCAGGGGGGTTTACATTTTAACCACATACCCCTTTCCTGATTAACTTCCTTAGGTGAAAGATTTTTAGTATTTTTTTCTTATTTTATATCCTATAGGGCACTTATGATTTAGTATATCCCCCCAAATTTTCTTTCTGTTTCTGGGATACCCCACTCGGGATGATTTTTTCTATTTCCCACCATTTACCTGAAAATTTTCATGTTTTCCTTTTTTTTCTTGCTGAGTAATATTTTTTATCATATGATATCCCCACAATTTCTATCCATTCCGAAAACCCGGGGGAATCCTGTTCTGTTTCCAGCTTCGGGCCAACCAAAAAGCTATAAAACATAGTTGAGCAGATGTCCTTGTGGTATATTTGATTTTTTTGGGATAAAAGGCTTGGGAGTGGTATATTTGGGATCTTAGGAGAAAATTTAATTGTCGGGAGAAAGTATGCCAGGTTGATATGTAAAGTTTTATGTTTACATTCCCACCAGCAATGAAGGAGGGTCCCCCTTTTTCCAAATCCATCCAGCATGAGTTGTCACTTGATTATTTTCTTTTATTTGAGGGGTTAAGGTGAAATCTCAGGTTTTTGATTTGCATTTCCTGATGACTGAGAAATGTTGAACATTTTTTGTTTTTTTCTCTCCCTTTCCCTATATTCCTCTATTGAGAATTTTCTGTTTACTCGGGAAAACCCCTTTTTTAATTTGGGTTACTTGATTTATTGGAAAAAACTTTTTGAAATTTTTATAAATTTTGGGATTTTAAACCCTTTTCTGTCAGATATAGGTTGGGGGGAAGACCCTTTTCCCCCAAAATTTTTTGGGGAGGCAGGGGTTTTGTTTTTGTAAACTTTTTCCCCTTTGGGACTTATAGAATTTTTTCGTTTAAGGGAGGTCCCATTTTTTTAAGGTTTTTAGAACCTGGAAATTGTTGAAGTTCTGTTCAGGAAGTTGTCTCTGTTCCAAGGGAGTTCAAGGCTCTTACTCACTTTTTTCTTCTAACAGGTTAGTATGTCTGGTTTTATACTAAATTTTGATCCACCTAACTTTAGTTTTGTGCAGAGGATAAATATGGATCTATTTGCTTTTCCCCTCATGTGGGCATCCATTTAGCCCAAAGCCCCTTTTTGTTGAAGATGCCATTTTTTTTCATTGTAGGGTTTTTTGGGATTTTAAAAATCGGGAGCCATGGGGAGTGGGTTTTTTTGGGAATTTCTATCCAATTCCATTGATCCCCCATTTGGGGGCCCCCCAAGAAAGCCCCCCATATTTTTTATTACTGTTGCTCATAGTACAACTTAAGATCGGGGAAAATTTAGAAGATTTTTTATTATGGAGATTGATTTGGGCAATTTGGGATTTTTGTTTTTCCCATGAAGTTAAATTTTTTTTTCAAGGTCTGTAAAGTTTTTGGGGAATTTGATGGGAATTACATTAAATATGTAGATTTTTTTGGGAAAGAAGCCCTTTTTTTATTATGTTAACCCCGGCCCCAAGGAGCATGAGAGATCTTTCCACCTTCTGATATCTTTTTCTTTTTTTCTTTTAGAGACTTTGAAATTTTTTCATACAAGTTTTTTTGACTTGCTTTTAGGGTCACCCCCGGGGTACTTTATGCCCTTTTTCACTTTTTTTGAAGGCTGTTGTTTACCAAATTTTTTTCTCAGCATTTTTGTTTTTGTATACGGGGGAGGGTTACTTTTTTTTTGGGAGTTGATTTGTATCCAGCCAATTAAAAATTTTTGTAAGATTTGGGGTTTCCCCCAGAATTTTTACCAGGTATATTATCATATCATCTGAAAATAGTGATTTTTTTTAAATTTTTCCCTTTTCCCCATTTGTATCCCTTGATCTTCTTTAATTGTCTTTTAATCTAAAGGGACCCGAGATCTATGTTGAAGAGATAGGGAGGCAGCACCCTTTGGGGTTTTGCCCCTGAATTCAGGGGATTGCTTTCTTTTTTTCTGCATTTAGTTTAATTTGGGGTTTGGGTTTTTGCTGTAATCGCTTTTATTTATGTTTGGGTATATGCCCTGTATCCCTGATCTCCCAATATTTTAAAAAATGGATCCCGGTTTTTTTTCAAATGTTTTTTCAGCAAAAAAGGAGATTATCATGTTTTATTTTTTTTTCAGTTTGTTAATATGGTGGATTAAAAGATGGAATTTTTAAAATAACCCCTGATACCTGGATGAAGCCTACTTGGTTGTATGGATGATATTTTTGATGTGTTTTTGCTTTGGGGTCAAAAGGTTTTTTTGTTGAGTATTTTTGCATCAATGTTCAAAAGGGAGTTTGGGACTGAAATTGTTTTTATGCGGGAGTATCCAGGGCTTTTTTTTTTAAAACGGGGCCCGGGAAATTTATATTGTTTTTTTGTTGTTTGAGTTTACAGTGGCCCCCTCCCCATTGGGATATCTTAGGTGTTGGGTGTTATTTTTGGTATTTTGAATCCGGGGTGGTGGGTCGAATTTTTTGGCAGGAAGATGATTTTTCCCAAAGGAGTTTCCCCTCCTTTTTTTAGGAAAGGGTCATTTAATGGCAGGGTTTTTTTCGGGAATTCCCAAAGCTCATCTCAGGGGACAGACCCGAGTACTAATTGGTTGCCTTGTTAGAAAAAGGGGGCTATCCCCCCTACCCAGAGAATTTTCGGGAGACAGCTGCCCTGCTGCGGGGTTTCTGGTTGTAAATTTAGTGAGATGCTGTTGTAACCTGAGTGCCCTGTGGTTTGTCTAGTTTAGCTATGGATAACTGGTTGTCCTTTGAGCAGTATCTGGGGTTGATCCTTGTGGAACTCAGGCTTTTGGTGGTCTCAGTTTGAGCTCTGTGCCCCAGTACCCAAGTGCTAATCAGTGGCAGGTGACACCACTCATGTGTACAGCAGGAGGCTAGAAAAGGAGCCTGGGGATAACCAGAAAGTTTTCTGGAGCTAGGTGTCCTGAGGGGCTATGATATTTCTCTCCCACCTTTGGGTTTTCTTTCAATAGGAAGACTCGTTTGTGGTGTTTGACATATGTGTAGAATGTGAGGCACTTGCCAATGATGGCTCCACCCAGACTGGGAAAGAATCTGAGAACTTTTCCAAGAATATTCCTGTATATGGTGGATGTAGTGTGTGTGGGGAGTTGGCTGTCTCTAATTCAAATCTGCTATTTCCCAAGTCAGGGGTTTTCCAGACAGGGAAACTCAGCCTCTAGTGTCCTGGGCACACAGTTCTGTGATGGAGTGTAGGCATGCAGGGCTAGCAGCTGGAGGCGCACTCAGGCCTGGACAGCTGGGCACCCACTGCCCAGACCTTCCAGGGATAGACTGGGTGACTGAGGTCAGTCCTGCTTTCTTCTTCCCTGTTTTCTTTCTAGACTGGGCCTCTAGCCCTGTACTCTGGAGAACATAATTTAGTCTGAAAGGCATCAGGACACAAGCAGTATCCTGCAACCCGATATCTTCCGGTTCTCGCTGAGTGACCTGAGAGTGGATCTGACTGACTCACACCGGAGCTCTCCTCACCTGGGAAACAGGATCTCTGTTGTTTTAGGGCCCAGAGTTCAGTCTTTTAGTTGCTGTACCAACATTGCTGTCCTACCCTCAGACCCAATGTCCTCCTAGCACCACCATCTTGGATCCTCCCTTCCTCATCCCTTTTCAAATAATTGGTTGAAAGTCTATTTTATTAGATACAGAATTTACACTCCTGCTTGCTTCTTGGGTCCATTTGCTTGAAAACCTTATTCTGCTGCAACATCCCAGAACTTTCCCAGAGATTAGCTGGTACTGAGGTTGACTCCGATTGTTTCCTTCATCATTAGTTTTCTTTCTACATTTGAAACAAAGTCAGTTGTAATCTACAGATCCAACTATTGATGCCATGCAGTTTCTGCTACCCAGCTATCAGACACAGTATGCAATCAGCCCAACCATCTGGGATCTATTTTTAATCTTTACTGAATATGTGTATTTTGATTATGCATGAATATGTACCCTCTTGTGTGCCTAATCCTCACAGTAGTCTGAAGATGTCTTCAGAACTCATGAACTTATAGCAATTCGATAGTAGGTCCCAGGTAATCACCGACAATTGAGCCCAATTATTTGAAAGATAGCACTCCTCACTGCTGAGCCATCTGTCCTGTTTTATGTTGTTTATTTATGATCAGCATTTCTACATTGTTATTTATCTTTCTGTTTTACTACATGCATTCTAGTAAGATATCATTGAAGTTACAGTTTGCTGGGACAGTGCAGATTTCGGGAAAAAACAAATATACAACAGGAGTAAAATGTATAATTCCTTGTAGAAGCTTCCAGTAAGACTCCTGAGTCTGCTCAATATTTTGTGTTTGTTTGATTGACTTTTAGGAGAGGCCTGTCTTACTATATAGGCCTGGCTGTCCTAGAACTCTTGGAATAGATAATGCTGACATCCAGTTCAATGACAACTGCGCCTGCCCTGAGTGATGGGATTAGCGTATGAGATGTATCACACCCAGCTTGTCCACCATTTTTGTAGGTAGCAACTGTTAATAAATTTCTCTTGATCTGTACTTAGTATTGCTCCATTCTGTTAACTTTCCGTGTGTAAGCCCTGTCTCTATGTCTCATTTCTATTTCACACTTCCTCTGTTTGTTCCTATTCACATTAATTGCCATGTCTATTCCAAAGCTATATCCTCTCTTCAAAATGTTCAGATATGATAGAGTTAAAACTTGTTATTCTGCCTCTTCTAAAATGATTTAGTTATAACATTAATACTTCTTTTAATAGAAAAGTTTTAATCTTTTTTTTTTAATCTATAGACTACATTATTTATAAGGAGTATATATTTAAACAATGATCATAAATAATCATGTGTTCTATCTTTCTTTGTCTGGTCACCAGAAACATGGATGTTATTGGTTATGATTGTTGTTGCTTGCCACTACATTATTTTATCCAAGGTCTACTGTAGTCCACGCCCTTCCAAAATATATGACGCCTCTCTTCACATACTGATATGCCACATCCCTGATCCCTGGTCAAACATAATATTCAGTACCATGTTGTCTTTTGACCCATGTTACTAATCTGTTCAGTGTCCCCGATCAACACATCTCATTTATTGTTATATAAAATATCATGACTGTAAGTTTTGTCCTTCCACCTGTCCTCATGACAGGGTCCCACCTACTCACCCAAGTAACTGAAGATGATTCATAGATTTCTAGGAACCCAACTAATGGCTACTTATATTCATGTCTTGCAACTGATGGCACAGGTTTTGGGAAGCACGCTTTGATTTTTTGTTTTGTTTTGTTTTTTTTTCAATCTAACCTTGCTTTTTCATCTCTACTTATATCAATGCACAGCACCAATCAGGAAACATTCGCACTTGTGTCAGGAAAATAAATTGAAGAAGCAGAATTATATGATTATATTGATACAATGACGATAAATTATATTGTTGCCACTGTTTCTTGCTGTACAAATGTATAAGTATATTTTAGAATTCGTGATCTTCTAATGATGTGCATGTGAAATTCAGCCAAGAAGAGGGGTCTTGTTGAAACCTTCCCAGAAGCAACTCTACAAAGATGTGATGCTAGAGACCTGTGAAAACCTCACTGCTATAGGTAAGACTGCAATTTTTCACTTTAAAATAAAGTAGACAAACTTTTACTTTGTTATTGATCCTCTTCTGTAATTCCAATTGAGAATGAGGGGGGAATGAGGTAAATAAATCAGGTATGGTTTCTAAGGGTCAGAAGATAGTGATTAAGTTTTTGCCTAATAATAACATGATATTTCCAATATATATTTTCTGGTACTATAATTTAGGCTACAATTGGGATGACTATAATATTGAAGAACATTTTCAAAGTTCTACAAGCAATAAAAGGTAATCTCTATGTGCATGTTGATACAGATATAAATCTTAAATTTTAATGTGGTTCTGGAAGTCTGGTGTTTTTTGTTTGTTTGTTTGTTTGTTTGTTTATTATTGGCTGCTTTATTTTCTTTTTTTGAAATAGATTTTTCTGGGTATCTGTGACTTGCTAGACTTGCTTGTTAGGACTAGCCTGACCTCAACATCACACAAATCTGCCTGCTTCTGCTCCACAAGTGCTGGGATTGAAGATTGATGTACCCAGCACATGGCTGCAGTCCTGAAGTTTTGAAAGAGCTAACAGCATAAAAACAGCACTGCTTTAAGTGTACTGATGGATCATTAAAATCTCATAATCTACTGTACTTCCAATGTCAGGTATCTGATTTGTGTTTCAAAGGTAATTCCCTAAGATTGCAAGAAAATAAAATAATGTTGTAACAGAAAATGCCAGCTGGAATCATAGGACAATACAGCCACCGGAGTTGAACTGCCAATGTGTTTAGTCTCATTCCCATCTACTCAGATATTGTAAGATGTATGATTCATTGAATAGGTGACTGTAGTCCAAACCTTCTAATGCTAAATATGTCATAGTACAAATCCAGTTACTTATAGTATTCATATAGGTAACATTATACAGTTTAGTGAAAGGGAGAAGCAGAGAGTCAAGATTATTGTTGTGAGAAACTTTAATCCTATATGACATGTCTATTAGAACAAAAAAAAAACAGTGTTAATTCAATGGGAAACTTTTATTATTCTTGTAATTTAAATAGGTATATCATATATCACAATGTTTCTAAGACACATGAGCATATAATATTGAAAGAAGCAGGTAATTGTCTTTCTCCCAAGAACAATTGATTTTGTAGTAGTTTCAATTTGAGTAGATTTTCTGAATGTGATAAATGGTTAGTGTTAATTGGTTTGCACTCTCATTGGAGAATTTATCAGCAAACTCATACTGCTGAAAATAATTATGAATTTATAACTTTTCTGCTTGTTCTGCTCACTTTAAATGAAGGTCATTCCATACAGTACAAAATTCGTGAATGGATTGCTGTGGTAAAGTCTTCAATTTACAATATTTCTATATTTGAGAAAATCTTATAGAAAAATGATGGAATCACATAACAAATTCTCTTACCATCACAGGATTCAAAATAATTCTAATGAAGGGGGAATACCATGAATGTAAACAAAGTGATAAACTTAAAATTTTATTCTTCTTTACCATTAGACTGAATTATAAAATTAATTCATTTAGATAAATATTAGTGTAATGAAATGACTGTGGTAAATTTTTCACATGTGCCAATTATCTTTTCAGGCATGAAAGTAGTCATACTGAGAGAAAACTTTAAATGCACTCCATGGTAAAGCCTTTCACATATACCACTGTTCTCATAATGCATAAAGAACACACACACTGGAGAGAAACCCATGAATGTAACTAGTGTAAAGCCTGTTGGTGCCAGTAATTTTATACGGTACAAAAGAAATACACACTGAGAGAAACCTTAGAATGTAACTAGTGTGGTAAAGGCTTTCACAAAACAGTGCTCTCTTAATCCATAAAGAACACACACTGGAGAAAACCTTATGAATGTAACCAGGTGGTAACTTTGCACAAAACAGTCATTCCCATAAGATATAAAGAACACACACTGAGAGAAACCTATGATCAGTCGAGTGTGGCAAAGCCTTTGCACAAAACATCTATCTCATACGCCTACAAAAGAACACACACTGAGAGAAACCTATGAATGTAACATTGTGGTAAAGCCTTTGCACGAACAGTCATCTCATAAGACATAAAAGAACACATACTGGAAAGAAACTTATGAATATACCCAATGTTAAAGCCTTTACACAGCAGAGAAGTTCTGAAACATGAAAACACACAGTGGAGACAAGCCTGGTGAGGAAAAATTAGTGATTGCGCCTCACATGTAACAGTCATCTCCTAAGACAACAACACATCTTGAGGGAAACCATATAGAATTAACCAAAAGTAAAGCCTTTTGCAGCCATAACATCTCCTAATACATAAAATAACACATACTGGAAAGAAGCTGTCTGACTGTAACCAATGTGAAAGCTTTAATTTCAGAATCATCTTCACACCATGAAAGAAATCCTAATGACAGAAAGCTCAGAGTGCTTTTTTACCATGGTGAAACCATTCCATATTTGTATTAATCTCATCATCTGAAGATTCATACTGGATAGAATCCTAGTGAATGAAAGAACAGGAGGTCTTTACACAAATCTAGAGTCATCATCATCATGAAAGTATCCTACTGAGAGAATTCTGTGACTAAAAGCAATATGGAAAGGCCTTGTGTTCTTTGTCCACTGGAGATCCAACAGAAGTGAAGATCTAGCCTACTGGAAATGACCTTCCTTTCTGAAGGGAAAGGGGAAAGGAAGGAGACAATAGGAGTGAGGGTAATAATGGGGAGAGAAGGGAGGGGGATTATGATTGTAATGCACAAAGAACTTTTTTTTTAAAAAGAATACAATGAATGGTGTAAATATCAATTACATGCAAAAAGTATTATAAAATGTTTAGGGAAGACTTTATTGATAAACCTGATTCTCAACATTTATTGTTTTCTAATTGCTCTCACTTTAGACACAAGAAAAGTTCAGTCCAGTGGATGAATATAGGAATGGTGAACTAACACCATCCAGGAAGTTCTCTGAGAGTAATAGAACAGTGTAGCCTGTAGAAGTTTCTTTTGTGTATACATATATTGTTCCAGGGGTTCTATTGAAACCATCACAACCCAGTCTAATTTTGGAGATCTGAAGGAGAAAGCTTTCTTCCATGTATGACCTGCTGCTGGCCTAGTTGTGTAACCATGCAAGGGGGTGAGTTTTCTGTGCCTGACTTCAACTGGGGAGGTCTTTAGACATAGATGCTACTAGCCAATTTGATAGATGGCTTAGATTACTGATCCCTGCTAATCCCTCTCCTCCCTATAAATATAGGATGATTAGGATCTGTGCTCTCTTGTTCATATGATAGAATGTGCTTATTGAATGCAAGTCGCTATATCTCTGATGTACCTAGTTTTGAACGATTATATACACCTTCCATGGAGCATCCTAACTGATTTTCCAAGGGTATAAAGCCTCTGTTTTCTGAATTGGGAATTTGAACTTATTTCCTGAGGTGTTTCTCTAGACAGAAGGAGAACTAAGTCTGAAATGCTTAGATCAAATGTTTCAGACTTCATAGCATTCTCATATTTCACATGTTTCTGATGTGATGGTCAATTAAACATTGTCTTGGTGAGGGACTCCGCAAAATGAGTTATACTTAGTGTTAATTTCACAGTAAGGTTGCAGGCAAGCTTCAGGCATGGAGTCTTCTGACGTGAGAGGGCCCATGGAGAAGTAACACACAGAAACATATTTTGTTTAATAGCTGAGTAGGTTTGTGATAAGACATGGGTGGATGGCAGAGGAGGGAAACTCACCTTTGAGGACTAGGCGAAGAGGATATAGGGAAGAGGAAGATGGGACCAGCAGGAGTGAGGAGGCCTTCAGCCGGGATATATAATGAAGAAATTGTGAAAAAATTAAAAAGACAAAAAAGAATTAGAAACAAAACCAGAGAGCAAAAATTTGTGTCTAGTCTGGGTAACTGCCCTGCTCAAAAAAAAAAAAAAAAAAAAAAGATGAAGAAATAAAAGATTAAGCATCTACCACAGTCTTCTCTTAGATTAGCTTCCCTAGGTCTAGATTTTAGTATGATCATCCTATATTATAGGCTCCACATCCACTTATATGTGAGTATGTACCATGTGTGTCTTTCTGCTTCTGGAGATACCTTACTCAAGATGATCATTTCTAGATCCCACCATTTGCCAACAAATTTCATGAGTTTTTTGTTTTTTAATGGCTGAGTAGTATCTCCATTGTGTAAATGTACCCATAATTTCTATATTCATTCTCAATTGAGGACATCTGGTTGTTTTGCGGCTTCTGGCTATTTCTGGCAAAGTTCTATGAACATGGTTGAGCAAATATCCTAGTTGTATACTTGAGCATTTTGATATATGTCTAGGAGTGGTATAGCTGGATCTTGAGGTAGCACTATTCTAATTGTCTGAGAAAATAACAGATCCTATCAGAGGTCCTCTGAAAGACTCACCCAGCAGGCATCATCAAAACACATGCTGAGATTCAGAGCCAAACATTTTGCAGAGTGCAGGGAATGTTATGACAGAAAGGGAAGATAGAAGCATCTGAGGGAACAGGAGCTCTACAAGGAGAACAACAGAATTGTAAAGGTCTTGCACAGGGGTCTTTCTGGAGAGACTGATATCCAAACAAGAACCATGAATGGAGATAAATTAGAACCCCTGCACAAAATAGTTAACACAGCTCTGTATCCAAGAGGGTACGCCAATAATAGGACTAGGACTATTCTGACATGAACTCATGGGCTAGTTCTGATCAGCTCCACCTGAGCAGAGAACAATCCTGCCAGTTCACAGAGAAAGACAAAGAAGCTAGTCCTGATGAGACTTGTTTGACTATAACAGATGAAGGGGAAAGTCCTCTCATCATTGGACTGGGGACAGACATAGAAGAACAAGAGGGAGGAGGGTGAGATTGAGAGGGGATGCTGGAGGAGCTAGAGTCAGATCTCAAAGTGAATAAACTGTAATTAAATAAAACAAATAAAAGAAAAAGAAAAAATTTTAAAAAATGTTTAATAGAAAAAGAAAGGAGAATCAAAAGATAGAAAACCAAGAGGGGATAGTATTCTGTAGAGCAGTATAGCAAGGGATTACACAGCAAGCAACAGACTAAACTCTGACTCCTAAAACAAACAGCACCAGGTTTCCAAGTTAAGAACAACCCCCATGGAGGTGAAGAATCGGTCCTTCTCAGGTCACCCAGCCAACCATAGAAGAGTTCCCAGGTCCCTGCAGGCACAGATCACCAGCCCAGAGCCATATAACTGTGTGCTCTGGTCACCATACCAGACTGTACAGTGGGCACCATAACACCAGAGATTGGGATTTGTGCCTAGGAGAAAACCCCATGGAGTAGGAAGCTATCAAACTGACTCAGGTCACCCAGAAAATCCCTTGAAAGGTCTGGCTCTAGAAGGTGCTCATCCCAGAGAGCCCTTCTACACTAAATCATTGTGCCATTAATAAAATCAGGCACCAGCACTAGGACCAGGTTTCTTGTTGGAAGGAAACCCCATGATGAAGGGAAACATCAAGTCCAACCTCTCAGGTAAAATCATGGAATTTCCCACACTCCCCAAAAAATTTCTCAGGAAAAGTTTTTGTCTTCAGATGCCCAGTCACCAGCGCATAAAGCTTCTCCCTTTACCTGCTCCTGTGTGCTCTACTCAACATCCTAGACTGAACTTTTTCCCCCAAACAGGACAGACTGGGCCACCTCTGTTCAAAGAATACCAAACAGTGGGGAAAACATC
>JAEOAE010001787.1:0-11366 GCA_036365155.1 Meriones psammophilus | reverse complement strand
GTGTCAAAGTATTAGTGATGGTCTAGCCTTGGACAGGTGAATAGAGATAACTTCGTTATTCATAAAATGGAAGGATCTTAGACTAGTAACTTAATTCCACACTTGAAATATCAAGATCAAAAGCAAGCAGAGAGAGAGAGAGAGATACAAGGAAAGAAATAAATGGGGAATGAAAATATTAAAATACAAACAAAGGGAATAATACAAAGAATCAATAAAACAAAAGGTTGGTTCTTGAGAAATCAGGCATTATCAACAAATTTTTATTGAAACTGACTAAAAGGCAGAGAGAATATCCAAATTAACAAAATCAAAAATGAGAAGGGTCATAGAACAACTATAAAAGACATCAAAATATCATTAAGTCATACTTTATATACAGTACTCCAAAAAAAAAACTAAAATCTAAAATAAATGAACAGTTTTTATTTATCAACCATAAATCAAGATAACATAATTTAAGTAAACCTATAATCCCTGAAAAATAGAAGCAGTCACTAAAAGTTTCCCAACCTGAAGGAGCTCAGAGAGAGATGATTTTAGAACAGAATTCTCCAAGACTTAAAAGGAATAGCTAATACCAATAGTTCTCAAAATATTCCACAAAACAGAAGAAAAAGAAAAACTGCTAAATTCATTTTATGAAGGCACAGTCACACTGATATCTAAACCACACAAAGAGTCAACATAGAAAAAGTATCACAGATCAATTTCCTTCATGAAAATTGATGTGAAAATACTCAATAAAATACTAGCAAACAGATCATCTATCATGATCATGTAATCAGCTTCTCAAAGATAATTCAACAAATGAAAATGTCATATGTTGATTTCATTTTATTAGTATTGCTATGAAATTAAAGCATACATATATAAATGAATAAGTACAAAAACATAACCAGCTGAATACATTGTTTAGACTTCAGTATTGCTTTTATGTTATTGGAAACACCTCAGTATTCAGCTCAAAGGAAAGCAGAGTCTGTAGTCTGTGAACACAATTTAGCTCATCCCAAATGCCATGTTCCAATGTGAAAGTAGCTTCATGAAGGTTTCATAGTAAAAAATAAAATAAAATAAAGAAATCAATAAATCCAATACATTGGTGCAAACATCAGAGAAGAGGTTACAGCAAGATTGGCAAAGTTATCATATAGGACCAAAATACTATCTGATGTCAAGCCTAACTTTTACATTGGCAGAAGTAACCCAGTGGTGTGCTGGGTTATTACATTCCAAAATGATTTATTCATTAGTTATAAGAGATAAGTTTGACTGCAGAGTTGTCCAAGAAGTGGCTATTCAGTATGCTACAGATCCCATGGAATATAGTAAGGAGCCTCTAGACCTGCAACATTCCAATTTCTCCACATCAATGAAGTTTTTATATCCAGTCTTTGCAAACACAGATTTTCTAGGAGTTCTCATTCACAGATGTATACATTCACACAGTTGAATATTTGGTATTGAATAATTCCTGGGGAAGCTTAATCCTCCCACTTTCAGTGGTTGATAATTGCCTGGTTTTGACGAGAAGATTCCCCCCTAACAGAATATTTAGCCATAGAGCTCAGATTAATATAGTGCATCCAAATGGAATTTCTTCCTGTTGATGGTAGGTCTGAAGGCAGAATCTTTCCTTCAGTACAATACAGGTTCATGAGTTCTATTAAGCTCCCTCTGTTGGTGCTAGCCAGTCTCTTATTACAGGCTTGGAAAGAAGCTTCTAAGGACCAATCCCCAAGTACTGAAGGCAATTAGTGAGACAGTTCAGCCCACCTACCTGCACCAAAGTTCCATTTCCTCCCATTGTGAGCAATTTTTTACTGCCTTATGGGACTTGTGTTTCACTTTTGTTTTGTATGCTAGTTTTACTTACTTTTTGGTTTCATTGCCTTCTTCAGGAAATTCTAATCATTTATTTTGTCTGCAAGCATAGAGAAACACTTTTCATTTAGTTACTACTTTGTACTTTTTCATAAAGATATATTTACTTTATTTTGTGTTCATGAGCATTTTGCGTACGTTTGTTTGTGTACTACAGGTATGCTTGGTGCCTGCAGAGGCCACTAGAGAACATGGAACCTCTAGAATTGCTGTTAAAAACTATGGTAACCCAAAAAGTAGCTACAGTGACTAAATTAGAATCTCCACAAGAGAAGCAAGTAGTCACAATATCTCAGTCATTTCTCAAGTCCCCAAACACTATTTTACATAGGTTCATTTATTTTTGTTTTGTGTACCTGAGTGCTTACCTTCTTGCATATGTGTGAATGCAACATGTGTGCCTGGTGTCCAAAGATGCCAAAAGGGTATCTTATTACCTAGTGCTACAGATGGTTCCAGGCTATCCTGTGGGCAATGAGAACTTATGCTAACTTCCTTCAAAAGGGGTCAGTGTGCCTACATGCCTGGTCAACTATCTACCCACCAAAGATAGAATTTAACAATAGGAGTACATATAAACAAACTTGTTACAAATTTTGTAAATGAGTATGAAATTGAATCATTACAAAATAAAAGGACATGAAGCACTTTATGCACACAGTGTACTCAAAAAACAAATACTAGATACAGTTCAATTTCTGAGAATTTAGGAGCCATTACATGATGTTCCTGAGTTGTCAGGAGCTTATTCACACAAACATTACATGTCAAAGGAGAAGTCAAGTCCTAAGACCTCTAGGTTCTGAATTTGATATAGAGTTTCTGAGAAAAATGGACTGGCTATACTCATCATTCTGTTCCTCTGGTTTAGACCAAGATGGAGAAACTATCAATATTTGCTGACCTTATACTTTGCAATTGATCAGATCAATAAGGACTCACAACTGCTTCCCAATGTGACCTTGGGTTTCCACATCTACAATGCCTTTAATTCTAACAAAAGAACCTTGGAGGGACCTCTAATGTGGCTGTCTGGAAGGAGTGAGTATATCCCTAACTACAGTTGCAACACTCAACACAAAGCTCTAGGAATCATTTCAGGAACCATGCCAGAATTTTCTGCTGCTATTGGAACACTTTTGGAGCTCTACAAAGTCCCACAAGTAAGTTAGGAAAGTATTTTAGTCCACAATCACATGTCAAACCTGACCAAAAGTAAACAGAAAAGTGGTTTATGTTTACTTTAGGTAGATTTAAAATAGCAGTGAATGAATTACTTTGATATGGAAATGATTATCAGTGGAAAGAGTGTGGAGAAAAGCATGAGGCATAAATTCTGACAATATCTAAGCAGATCACTTAGTGGTAGCCAAGATTCTATCTCCAAACACTGGATGAAATACTATGGATACTCAGTTTGTTTATGATCATAGGTCAAACTCTACAACACAGATACCTAACTACCAAAGAAAGTGTATAAACATCTCATAATTCCCACAGTTTTCAATATCTGATATTTGGAAAAAGAAATTCCAGGACATGTAACTAAATTTGGAACAATCTTCAAGGCCATCACCAATGAAAATGTCCCAAGGAATTAGTGATCTCATTCAGGAAAGTAGATCTCAGAATAGCACTCACAGATACCATCACCTAGATATATCCCCCAAAATTAGCTCTTGTCAGGCTACTCTGATGAAAGGCATCCATCAGCAGGCATTACTACAAACAAACAAACAAACAAACAAACAAACAAAAACTACTGGGTGAGCACAAGCATCAGGAAAAATAAAGATTATAAAACCCACAGTGTAACTCTGATTGTTATCACTTAGCTAAACAATTCATAAATGTATTTTAAGCTAATTGTAACTAAGAATAAAACACACAGTAATTTACATCTATCTCAGTCTAATCTATCATTAGAGAGGGATGATGCAATAACCATTGGCAATGACTTCAGATCTTTACAACTTGCACCATTTTAATTTACGAAACTGAATCTTTAAAAATTTTATTAGTCTATTTCCATAAATGCTTTCCTAAAGCTGAAGGTTCTGGGAAATATGATGTTATGTGACCATAAAGTACTTGGTAATGCTTTCTTCAGTCTTTCTCTACATCAGATACTCTGTTGTACTGTGATTGCAACAAGGGAGATCTATCATGCCTTTCAAAGACAAGTGAACAGAATATTTTTTACTTCAGACATTTTAGTAACTTTGGAGTCCATAGTACTTCAAAAAGACTGTATTCCATCATGTGATCAGAGAAACAAGCTAATCTCACAGAAAACACCCTCCACACCAATACTCAGCCCCTTGATCCTTATATGTGAAGAATGAACTTACTTCCTCTCTCATCGTGATGATTCCATATACCCGAAACTCAGAATCACCTTTTTTCTTTGCTTCTTCAGGTCACATATGGACAGTTTGATTCCATGCTAAGTGACAAAGTTATATTCCCATCCCTTTATCAGATGTCTTCTAAAGACAGAGCTCTAACCCAAGGGCTGATCTCTTTATTGTTACACTTTGGCTGGAAGTGGGTAGGGCTCCTTGTGTCTGATGATCCAAGAGGGAGGGAGTTTCTCTTTGACCTGAAAGTAGAGATGGTATCAGAAGATATCTGTGCAGCATTTACAGAAGAATTGCCAGATTTTTACAAGAAAAGGGTAGGACATACTCGTGGTTTGGAAAATGTGATACAGCATAGAGAAGTAAATGTGATTTTATTCTATGGCAATATGGATGACTTGCTGATGTTCTTCATGGGCATTCACATCATTTTAACCAGAAAGGTGTGGATCATGGCAAAACAACACCCAACATATTTAGAGTCTACATTACTTGCAAAGAATGCTTGGATATACATTTTCAGAGGAAGCATCTCATTTTCAAAGATGAGAATTATTCCTGGCTTCAAGAACTTTCTTGAGGCACTTACACCCACCCAGTACCAAGGAGATTTTTACTTCTCTAAATTCTGGGTTGACAATTTTGATTGTTCATCTCCTACTTTGCTGTGTGGAAATAAAAAACCCTGCCTGGTGAATATTTCCCTAAAGACTGAGGTTGAAATAAATGATGTGGTGATCACTTCTGAGCCCAGCTATTCCATATGGAATGCAGTGTATGCAGTGGCCCTTGCCCTACATAAAATGCTATTGAGCAAAACTGAAATGGGACCTAAGGAAGACAAAAACAAGGGCAGACTTCTAGCATGGCAGGTAAGCTTCACTCAAAAGCAAAGAAAGTATCAGGATCTTACATTATTAGTAAGAAATTTACTGTGGTCAAACCAATAAAACATTTTCATCTTATAATTAAAGGTCTAAGTTAAAATGGAAAATGGTTCTGGTACAGTGTATGTGTATGTGTTTGTAATTGTCTTATATGCTTCTGGGAGTAAAAACACTGATTTGAATGTCTTTCAACAAATGTTTTCTAGTGTGAGATAAAAATCTGAAATATAGAAACGTAGGTAATGTCACAAAAATAGCAATTTCAATAATCAAAATTTATGTTTTCATGGAGTGTCCTGTGAAGTAAGATATAGATATAATGATTGTATCCAAAGTCACTGTTTCAAATAAAATGCAGTCTATACATAATGAAACAAGACCCTAAACTAAATAGCCTGTCCAAGAAACATAAGTAACTGAAAACCAATTGCTTTTACAATTTTATTCTTAGTTATGTAAAATGAAGTTAAAACCAAGACTGTGCTTCCATTATTAAATATTTGAACACAGCCTGTTCTCGTTAGCCTAGGCAATATCTCCATGTATTAGTGATAAATGGTTGTGTTTGGGTTTTCAACAAATGAGCTATAAACAGGGTTCATTTATACATATGAGCCTTGATGATCACCTTAAAATAGGGTGTCATCAACAAGATTGTTGAACAAGCCAATTGAACTTTTAAAACAATCAACGATAAATAAAAAATGAATTCTGAGTATATTGTGTACTATGTAATTTTGAGTATCATGTAAAACAATAATATTTGACCTAGACATTGATGCCATTTGTGAACATGGCTTTCCAGAAATGTGATATTGCTTAAGTTAGTATGTCCAGGGTACAGTTAGCTGAGTACCTAAGCAAAAGTTTTTTTTATAACATGAGTGTCGTAGCTCACTGGCAGAGTCAAACAGTTCCTGAGTGGGGAGTGAGGATTGGGAAAAAAAAAAACACACTGCACACCGTCAGTTTGAGATAGTTGCCAGTAGAAACTGTTGCAACGTGTTTATTCCACAAGGCTTTTCTTTAGTCAGAGCAAAGCACCTCAATACAATGAAGGGGTTCATGGAGAAGTTAAAGTTGTTTACCTTGACCACCTGTCCATGTGGTCACACAAACAAAAGGAAGTCACTTCACAAATCGTCCTGCTTACTCTGTCTCCATGCAAAGGCCAGGGTGAAAACCTGGTTCTTGCTGAAAACTCAATAACAAAGCAGCCTGACAAACAAGCAGCTCTCCACACATGAACTGTTAAATAGGTAACATAATATTGAATCTCAGAATTTGAAGTGTTAACCCATTGTTTTAAGTTAGATATGTAATTACATTATGCTGGAGGATGAGGCAACAGTAGCAGGCAATTACTGCTCATGCAGAGAACCCAAGTAGGGTTGTTAGCACATACATGATTGCTGGCAACTTTATCTCTAGTTCTAAGGAACCTGGGATACTATTTTATATTATTCATGCATCAGGCATGTACTGCATGTACCTACATGTAGGGAAGAAACAACAATAAAAATAACATACTTCTAGGGGCGATAGATGACTCAATGATTAGAAGGACTTGTTCTTGAGAAACCTAGGTTCAGTTGCTAGTATTAGATAAAAGATTATAACTGTCTGTGACTGAACTTCTGGAGGATCCAACACCTCCTTCTGGCCTTCCCAGGCAACAAGCACAGGTGTAGTGCACATACATACATGCAGGAAGAAAAATCATACAAAAACAAAACAAAACAAATTAAAAGATTAATTAATTAATTAATTAATTACAGCTTATTCACTTTGTATCCTGCCTGTAGCCCCCTCCCTCATCTCCTCCCAGGCCTATCCAAACTCCCTTTTCTCCCCCTATGCTCCTTCCCTAGTCCACTGGTAGGGGAGGACCTCCTCCCCTTCTATCAGACCCTAGCCTATCAGGTCTCATTAGGGCTGGCTGCATCATATTCCTCTGTGGCCTGACAAGGCTGAACCGGTAAAGAAAAAATATTTAAAAACTTTAGTTAAAGCAGAGAACATCTGGGTTTAATATTGCCCCACATAGTGTTCATATCAATGTTGAACGGTAAATATTGTGACCCAAACCGAGTCAAGGAGAAATTAAGAGAGGCAATGGGTCCCTTTTCAGTTTCCTGAAGTACAGTTGACATATAAATTTTGTATACATTTAATATATATTTTTTTATGAATTTTGAGTTTGCATATATTCCTACTAATATTATCACATCAATGTACTATATATCTACATGTATATCTATCTAACCAAAAATACACACATATGTTCATTGTGTGGCATAAAAATATACATATCTTAATATATATGAACCCACAGAAACCATGCTGTTTATATTTTACTTAAAAAAATCTACATTTTCCTCTAAAAATCAACATTTTAAGAGGTGACTATGACTGCACAACCTCTCCTGTCCATTTACCTCTCTACTTCCTCTTCCACTGTCTATTCAATTTACCCATGTGAGTGAGATTTTAGAAAGGCCTAACTTGGGCCTTTCTTATTACTTAGTTTCTTCTTATGATATATGGCTAATATTTACTTATGAGTGAATATCTAAAATCTACATTTTAAGTAGATTTTTAAAATTCATTTTTAATTTATATATTTAAATTCCTATCATAGTCACATCTTTCTTCTTAATTTCTCCTTCCCACCCTCTTCATTCTCTTTCCCCATCCCTTATACTCAGAAAAGTCACCACCACCACCACTAAACCATTCCAGCAATTCAAGTTGCATCATCAAGCCAGGTAAGGCAGCCCATTTAGTGTGATATGCTTGAAAATAGGGAAAAGAATGCATGTCATAGACAGCACCTGCTCAACTTCCTAAGGGAACCCACATGAAGATCAAACTCCCCATCAGTTACATATGTGTATGGGGCCTAGTTCCAGTCCAAGTATGAAGCCCCCAGGGGTCTAGGTCAATTGACTCTGTTGATATTCTTGCTAAATTCTTGTCCCCTCTGGATCCTTCTTTCCTTCCCACTAACTCTTCCATAGGACTTTTCAAGCTCTGAGTGATGCTTGGCTGATTCAACCAATGCTGGAGGGGGATCTCAGAGACTGGTTAAGTCTGTAAACAGCAGAATATCATTAATGGTGGCAAGGATTGTCTCACTTCCATGTACTGGGTGTCAGGTTGGGATAGGCATTGATTGCTTATTCCATCAGACTCTACTATATCTTTATCTCTGCCCATATTCCAGGGAGAGTAAATTTTGGTTGAAAGGTTTTCTAGGTAAATTGCTGTTCCCTTCCCACCACTATAGGTCCTTCCTGGCTAAAAGGTGGCTTCCTCAACATTCCTGTACTCTACTGATAGGAGGCTCAACTAGAGACACCCCCATATCCTCTATGTACTCTAGCCTGGCATAGCTCCCCAGCTTGTCTCAGTGATGCCCCCAACCTCCTTTTACCTTTTTTCTCTTGTCCCTTAAACATCACCTCCCTACTCTCCTCACATCTGCTTTCCTTCATTTCCATCTGCACCTCTCCTGTCCATTTACCTCTCTACTTCCTCTTCCACTGTCTATTCAATTTACCCATGTGAGTGAGATTTAAGAAGGGCCTAACTTGGGCCTTTCTTATTACTTAGTTTCTTCTTATGATATATGGCTAATATTTACTTATGAGTGAATACATACCATATGTACTGGGTCTGTGTTACCTTATTCAGGGGAGTCTTTTCTATTTCCATCTAATTGCCTGCAAATTTCATGAATTCTTTGTCTTTTAAGCTGAGTAGTATTACATTGCATAAATGTACCATATTTTCTTTACCCATTCTTTGGTTGAGGGACGTCTAGGTATTTTTTTTTTCAGTTTCTCACTATTACAAATAAAGCTTCAATGAGATAGTTGAGCAAATGTCCTTTTGTATGGTGAAGCATCTTTGGGTATATGCCTAGGAGTGGTATAAATGGATCTTAAGGTAGAGCTATACCCAATTTTCTGAGAAAGCACCTGATTGATTTCCAAAGTGGTTGTAAAATTTGCACTCCCAGCAGCACTGGAGGAGTGTTCACCTTTCTCCACATTCTTACCAATAGGTGCAGTCACATCAGTTTTTTATCTTAGCCATTCTGACAGGTATAAGACGGAATCTCAGAATCATTTTGATTTGCATTTCCCTGAGGACTAATGACATTGAGCTTTTCCTTAAGTGCTCTCTGCCATTCAAAATTCTTCTGTTGAGAATTCTTTGATTAGCACCATACCCAATCTTTTATGTTGGGTTATTGGGTTTGTTGGTGTTTAATTTCTTGAGTAATTTATATATTTTGGAGACTAGCCATTTATCTGAGGTAGGATTGGTGAAGATCTTTTTTTCCAGTCTATAGGCTGTCATTTTGTTGTGTTCACAGTGTCCTTTGCCTTATAGAAGCCTTTCAGTTTCATGAGGTCCCATTTCTTAATGCTGTTGGTATGCCCCTCAGAAAGTTGTAACCTCTGTCAGTGAGTTCAAAGCTAGTCCCCAATTTCTCTTCTAATAGATTTAAAGCCTCTGGTTTTATGTTAAGGTCTTTGATCCACTTGGAATTGAATATTGTGCAGATTTATAAAAATGGGTCTATTGGCATTTTTCTACATGTAGACATCCAGTTGGATCAGAAGTAGTTGTTAAAGATGCTTTCTTCTTTTTTTCCTTGGATGATTTTGACTTCTTTTGAAATAAATCAAATGTCCTTAGGTGCCTGGATTCATTTATGGGTCTCCAATTTTACATTTATCAAACAGTCTGTTTCTAGTCCAGTACCATTCCATTTTTATTACTATTGATATTAGTACAACTTGCAGTTAGGGATGGAGACAATTCCAGAAATTGTGTTGTTGTTGTTGTTATTATTATTAAGCTCTTCTTGGTTCTTTGGTTTTCCATATGAAGTTGGGAACTGTTCTTGCAAGGTCTGTGAAAAATTTTCGTGATATTTTGAAAGGAATTGCATTGAATCCACAGATTGCTTTTGGTAAGATGGCCACCTTTACTATGTTAATTCTACTGATCCTTGAGTATGGGAGAGTGTTACCTCTTCTGATATTTTTTCAATTTATTTTCAGAGACTTCAGGTTCTTGTCATACAGGTCTTTCTTTTTGTTGGTTAGAGTTTCACCAAGATATATATTTGTGGCCATTGTGAAGGGTGTTGTTTCCCTAATTTCTTTCTCAACCAATTTATTGTTTGTATACAGGAAGACTACTGATTTTTGAGTTAATTTTTTTTTAGCAGCCACTTTGCTAAAGGTGTTTATCAACTGTAAAAGTTATTTGGTAGAATTTGGGATTTTGTTTCGTTGTTGGGTCTTTGTGTGGTTTAGGTATCAGTGTGACAGTGGCTCCACAGAATGAGTTTGGCAATGTTCCTTCTGTTTCTATTTTGTGGAATAGTTTCAGAAGTATTGGTATGAGCTCCTCTTTGGCTCTGGGTATTTGTTGTTGTTTGTTTTGGATTTTTGTTTTGTTTTGTGTTGGAGACATCTGATGACTGCTTCTATTTTCTTTGGGGGTGAAAGGACTGTTTAACCTGCTTACCTCATCTTGATATAACATTCATAAGTGAAATCTAACAGGAAAATTGCCCATTTCTTTTAGATTTTCCAATTTTCTGAAATAGTCTTTTGAAATAAGTCTGAATGATTCTTTAAATTTCCTCAGGGTCTGTTGTTATGTCTCCCTTTTCTGATTTTTTTTTCCTATTTGGATACTGCCTTTCTGTGTTTTTATTAAGTTTGCCTAGAGGTTTATCTATCTTGTTGATTTTCTCAAAAAACAAATATAAAACCAAAATGGTTCTTGGTTTCATTGATCCTCTGTAGTGTTACCACTGTTTCTATGTTATTAATTTCATGCCTGAGTTTCATTATTTCCTGTGGTCTACTCCTCTTGTGTGTGTTTACTCCTTTTTGTTCTAGAGCTTTTATGTGTACTTTTAAATTGCTACTGTGAGAATTCTCAGATTTCTTTAGGAAGGCACTTATTACTATGAACTTTCTCCATAGCACTGTTTTCATTGGATCCCATAAGTTTTGTTAGGTCATCCTTTCACTTTCATTGAAATCTGGAAAATATTTAATTTCTATTTTTATTTCTTTCTTGACCCAGCAGTCATTGAGGAGTTAGTTGTTCAGTTTCCATGAGTTTGTAGGTCTTCTGATTTTTTTCAATTGTTGAAATATAGCTTTAATCCATGGTCATCTGGTAAGATACAAGGGGT
>JAEOAE010002704.1:0-11230 GCA_036365155.1 Meriones psammophilus | reverse complement strand
GCAATGAATAATGCTTACCTTGTCCAGCAGCAACTAGGCATTGAGCAAAGCCAAAAATCTTGCTATTATTTTTTATCTCTTTACTGGCTGATGCCAGCAGCCCTGTGCCTATGGGCTGTTGGTAAGGCAACCTACTATCAGTGTAGATGTTTATCTTTTGCCCTTTCCAGAGCTAATGCCTGCTAAAGCAATCAATTCAGCTTGTTGAACAGATGTGCCCTCTGGCAACGCCTGGGCCTATATTACCTTATGTCCATCTACTACTGCTGTTCCTGCCTTTCTTACTATTCTCAAAACTGATCCCATCCATTCAGTATGTTACCTTACTGGGCAGAGGCTGATCTTTCAATTCCTTTGCAATCCCTGTTCCTCTGCAGAACCTGCAAACAATCACATGCCCAGGCTGGATTTCTGGATCCTGCAATATGGTGGCAGGGTTTAGCCTTGTAGCCAGAGTAAAGATGACCTATCATTATTCAAGAGCAAGGCCTGCATTGTGTTATGTGGGCATTCATGAGCCATCAATCAGGTGGCTGCCTTATGACACTCCTCAGGGGCACATGGGAGGAGCACAGATGAAGGTCCTGTCCCAGAGCCAGTTTGTCTGCATGTTATACTAGTGCCAGCCACTGCTTCTATTATTGCCAGGCAGTTTGGCCATCTTGCCACTACTGCATCAAGTGTTTTGATAGCTATTCACCGGTCTCTTCCAGGGTCCAATTTTCTGTGTTAGCACCCCATTGACCATTCCTGATTCTCAGCCACATAGAGATGTAGGTTTGCTACATCAGGGAGTCCAATGTTGGAGCTACATTAAGGCTTGTTTGATATTATCAAATGCAGCTTGTCTATCCTTCCCAGATGAAAGAGTCATTGCCCTTGTAAGGGCATGCAGAAGGGCTGCCATCTTGGCAAATCCCGAATCCACAGCCAGCAAAACCCCTGTACTGAAAATTTCCCAGTTGTTCAGTAGTCCCTGAGGTAATATGAAATACAGTCTCTTTCTAGCCTCCGAAGGCCATCTCTTCCTCTTTAATATATATCCCAGATAACTGACCTGCAGATGGGAGTTTTTCAGCTGTAGCTGAGCTCACCCATCTCTTGCAACAGCTTCGGTGGCGCAAAACAATCTTCTCTTTACAATCTGCTGCTAATAATATATCATCCACATATTGAGATGAGTTACCTGGGATTGGCCTGGAGGTGTGCCAGGTCTAGGTGTAGGGCTTCATCTTCCTTTTGGGACAATCCTGGATCCAGTGTCCTTTCTCCTGCAATAGGCACACCTGATCATTAGACAGAGGGTCCCTCTGATTTGCAGTGAACTCTCTCCTGATTATGACTGCACTGTGGTGGCCAGGATCTTAGTCAACTTTCTGTCTTGCCTCTTATCCTTCTCTTCTCTCACTTCCTGCTCTTTTGCTTTCTTCCTCTTTCTTCTTTCATCTCCGCTGTAAAAAACCTTTCGCTACCTGCACTAAATCCTTTAACGACGCTTTCCTGTAAACCCTATTTCTGAGTTTACAAATATCTGTGGCTGACTGGTCTATAAAGATTAGAGTCACCATTGCCTTATGCTCATCTGAGGTAGGGTCATAAGGTGTAAACCAGCTATATGCTCCATCAGCCATTGAAGAAAGGCTGTGAGATTCATCTGGCTCCTGAACCATCTCTTACCTTCATCAAATTGGTGGGCTTTGAGCGCCCCATGGACACATGATATTAGAGTCTGATGTAACCAGCAGGCATTCCATACCTGCAGATACGCTGTAATCCCAGGTGGGGTGGGTGAGGGAAAGCCATCATCAATCTCATTAGGAGGATGGAAGGCCTGTCCATTCCAGGCACAGTCTTTCTTGCCTCAAAGGAGGACCCGCTCACCCTCACTAGTCAAAAGGGCCTTTAAGAGTTGCTGGCAATCATCCTGGGCTGGTGTGAGAATAGACATATTCAAAGAAATATGTGCCTTGTATCTCACCTCCAAGACATGATAGTCTCAGCCTATCCTATAATAAGGTCATCCATCAAGAAAGTCAAAGAAGCAACAATGATAGAGACAAAAAGAACAAGACAGGCAATTTGACAAGGACACCCTATGGTGGTACCACAGAATTTGATTGAGAGGCTGCTCACGGCAGCTGTCTCTGAAGAGAAACAGATGGTAGGAAGACCATGCAGGACCTAGCTCCTAAATGGAACTGAATGTCCCTCCAGTTCCCAGTCAATCATATTCTGACAAATATGTCTATCGCAGTGACTGGAGCAGATGACCAAAAAGGTCCAGACAGGTGACTAAAGAGAAACAGTGGTATACCAGAAATCAGACTAACCTGTTCCGAGCTCGAATTCTCTGAGCCCAGTCTGTTGAGGGTTAAGGAAGGCACGCTGGTTTTCCGGCAACCATCAAATGTAAGACCTGAGTCTCACTGCTCAGGAGCTCAGGATTGCGCCTTCACAGGAACACTCACAGACCACAACTCAATGCAATAGCAAAAGGTTTTATTGCTGTCAGATTGGTCGACTTCCAAAGACAGGACATGACCCTGAACATGCAAAGCACAGGCTTTTATGCTCTGAAAATCAGATCACTTTTGCTCTATATTTTTACAGCTGGTTGTTTCTCAGAACAGTTCACCTGCCTTCAAGAGCTATCAGCACCTGGCTTTAATTCAAATAATCACAGTTGTTTTTCTCATTCCCAGGTGGTCCTCATTTGTTCTGATGATGCCACTGAAAATGTCATGTTGCAGTGTTAAGGTAGGATCTGTTTAGGAGCCTGTCAAAACAATCCACCATTCAGTAAGGTAATTCAAGGCCCTGGAGAAGACTGTTCACCAACTTCATACAGAGATTGGGTTAGTTTCAAGAGGGCAGTACCAGACTGACACCAGATAAGCACTGATGCAATTATTGGCACATGATACTGCAAATACACATGTAGGAGAGCATCTAGAGCATGAAAGGAGGAGCGGCCCAAGAGATGAATGGATTAAGAGAGACAACTGCTATTGGCTCAGAAGATCATGCCAATCTCACAGGACAAGCTACAGCTAGAGTTCCCAGTTCTCAAACATCGGGTGTGCTATTTTGGGTGAATCCGGACATTTAAACCAAAAAAATGTGAGGTTAAAATCTCTAGAACCCAAATAGAGGTGTGTTAACACAGAGTCAAATTGTCCCTTTACTCAGAAGGGTACAAGCTGATTCTGGCCCAAGGAATGCAAAGGTTCCTGGGTTTCATGGCAGCTGTGGCAAGGGAAAGCACTGGTCTAGGAGATCACTGCCAAGAGGGACATACAGCCTAACCTCTGCCATCAGGAAACCAACAGAGGGGCTCACAGGCTTAGGCCCCTCATGCAACAATACGAGCTGTCTCCTATCAGGCAGCCATGAGGTACTAGGTAGGTAGGAAAACCCAACTGAGGATTTCAGATTTGATTCACACCATCTGCATGCAGCAGCACAGCTTGCATCTGGCTGCAGATAAACTCTAACCCTATCCGCAAGAGTTCTATGTCACAAAGGAAATACAGCTGTTTATGGACCTGTGTATTCAGGAATGGTAAAGAAGATCTCTGGAAGAAGCAGTGGAATAACTTCTACAGGTATCTATTGTACACCCAGGTACTGTGATGGGGACTGCAAGAAAAAGTTAAAATTATGGCACATGTAAAAAGAGATGCAAAATAAGGCAGGGTTACAATGTTCACTGTTACTGTTCTCTCCATCTAGGGCAAGCCACACCCTGAAGAACAACAGGAACATTTGGCAGTATCGAAATTGTGTGTTCTGGAAAACACTGCCTAATGATCAGAGATCCAAATTAATGGCAGCAACAAATGTTGTTCCTTGAAATGAGAAATGACTTCAGTATCCTCACCCAAAAGTCTTGGGATCCACACTGTGTGCTTGAAGGTTCATACAGTTCTAGAATCTGCAAAATTTCTCCAGTAGGACAAAGTGTATGGTGGATTAAATAGGTGGAACCAGAGGAAAAAAGAGGAACTTGACACCTTCTGTGGCCTGCCACTGAAGGAGAAATTCAGAATAATTCCAGGAGTCTTCTGCAGGATAAGCTCTACTTTGCCCAAATGCTTAGTCCGCAGGGTCCTAACCATATTTAGATTGTTGAAACATACACGGAGACTGAGCCCAAAGGAACTTAAGGCAGACGCACACGAGATGCAAGATCTGTTCTAGCTTACGTTCCTCCTGAGCATCAGCCAGAGCTGAATGAATGACCTTGTTAAAGTAGGCAAAGACTCTCCTGGCATATGCCTCTTCTCCTGCCTGATCATCAGAAGCCATGCTTAGACTCTCCTCCAAACTCCTAGGCCAACACAGGTGCGCACTGTGAGCTAAGCAGTGGAATTCTGGGTAGAACACAAGGCCAACTGTTTCTGGAAAGGCTGCTTAGGGTGGGGTATGGGAAAATTCGCAGGAGGAAGGAAGGGTTTCAGCAGTTTGAAGCAGAAGAGTGCCACGCTTTGGCCTGTAATTGGAGGCCTCGAGGGAGTGGGTGGGCCTAGGTCGGTATTTAAGGTGAGCAGCAGACCCCTTTACGCATTTGCCAGTCTGCACTTCCTGGTGTTGCTGTGAGTACACACTGAGAGGAAGAACCCTGTCAAAGTGTCCTCGCAGGATGGAAGATCAGGCAGATGTGGTGGCTGCAGAAGACAAAGACATCCCAGGTTGCCAAAAGACTGCTTGGCAGGCCAAGCAGAAGGAGGTCTTGCTCAGTTTTCGCCAAGACACCTTACCCGGAGCTTCAGGACCAGGCAGGAACTGGCTAGGAATCTTGAGTTCAGAGTCCTCCATCCGCGCAGGTTTCAAAAACCGCAGAACTAGAACTGGCATGTCGAGGAAGACTCAAAGCAGACCACCGTAGCCCAGCCATGAAGCCTCCTAACAGCCTCCTGGAAAAGCTTGTCGCCAGGGTAACAACAAGCAAGAGGCCTGCCTCAGAACGGAGAAGGCCTCTAACGCGCTTAGTCCAGCACAGATCAGCATGCTAGTGCTTTTGAGATCTCTCCATCTCCAGACTATGCCACGAGGGTGCAACTGGCACTGAGCACAGGTTTGCTCTGAGGACACCGTCCACATAGGTTCCAGAACAGAAAGGCTAGGCAGAAAGGCCGCTGGAGGCAGTACAGCTAAAGGTGAGGACCTGCCTGCCTCTCCTGGCCTGGAAAGGGCTCCTGGAGCATTGTGTTGCATTGAGCAGGAGGCTTCCGGACAGCTTGTTGACACCTGGTTCTGCAGGAGACCAGTGTGAGAAGCCTTGATGTCAAGACCTGAGCTCACCTTCTTCACGGAGGCCTACCCAGAATCCAGCGACTCCTGCCCTGTCCAGCCTCTTCCTGGAGCAGCCGGTGAGAACAGTGGAAGAGGAACAGGGACCAGCCAGCTTGGACCCAGATGTACCATGGGAGCAGATCGAACCAACACTTGGAGGCTCCTCTCACAGAAGAAGAATATCAGGCTCTGTTGGACGATATTTGACCATACTGAGAATGCCCAGAATTGGGACTGTAAAACCCTGTGCCTGACCCTAACTGACCATTGTCTCAGAGACTCCAGCCAGAAATGAGCTGGACAGATGCTCGACTTGCACCTAAGAAAGGTGCAGAGCTCTAGGGATCCGAGTAAGTTTTGGGGAAAAGATGGAATGCTCCTGGAGGTGTGAGGAACCCACAAGAAGACCAACAGAAACAGCTGACCCAGCCCCCAGGAGTCTTGGCAGAGACTGAGCCATCAAATAAGGAGCATGCTTGGTCTGAGCTAGGACCCTGCTACCACGTAGCAGGTGGGAGGTGAATCCTTGTGCTTAATGTGGGTTGGCCTACGAGGGAGGTGTTGTGGAGTGGCCCAGCGCGTGGAGAGTTGTTTCTAACCTGACTTTGTTGTTTCTAACCTGGACGGTTTTTGAAGGACAGTTATATAATGTTAGCTTCAATTATGATCAGGATAAATATGTAATTTGTCTGCTATTGTACTCTGCGCCATTAAATTATTTTTAGGCATTACTATGACCTGGTTATTCTTTCTCATTTGGAAATTAATGTAAAGAGGAGATATGATTATCTTTCAAGCTGAAAAGAGGTGATCATGAGTCTTGGTTTTAACTTGACTGCATGTGGAATTAAGCAAAACACCCAAATTAAGGACAAATTAGAAGCACTCTTCCTATTTGAAGTAGTCTTCCTTACTTTCTGAATCAAGGCTGAAAACACACCTTTAATCTGTATCTTCATACTGCAAACCAACCACTCACCTTTGCCTCTATCTTACTGGAACCTATACAAGGACATAGAAGAAGGAATGTTTTACTCTTTGCCTGTCCTTTGCTTTGGTAGCAAGTCTATTTTTCATTGATCTATAGAACCTCTTCTGAGGATTTGCATATGAAGGTGAGTTGAGGCAACCAGCCCTATGGACTAAGCCACTGAAGATTCCTCGATTTTCCATTTTAGCCATCCACTGTTGAATTAATTGACTCACAGATTGTAAATCATTCTCATAAATCCTTTCCTATAAAGAGAGAGTTAGAGGGAAAATAAATTGCATATAATCATCTTCACATAGAACTACCAAATTTTCTGCTTTTAATAATGCTCATGTAATTTATTCAGAAATCACTTAAACAATAGTAATGACATATGAGGAGTTATAAAAAAAAATATTCATCATCATGAAAAGTCAAAATGCTACATAAATTTTGCATATTAATGGACCAGGAGTTAACTTTTTGATGCAGTTGCATTCTAAAATATCATAATTGAATTACAAGTATTTTAATTTTGCAGCTTATATATAGTTTATTTTTACCTCAAATTAGTCCCTTCTTTGTCTTAATTCCTCAACACACATTAAAGTGTGTTTATTTTCATTTCATAGGTTACGGAGATTCTATTTTATATGGGGATGACATCATGAAATTAACTGTTCTATGCATGACACTGCTAATACTAAAACATCATTCAAATAATAAGTAGACCTATCAGAATCACACTAGAATTCTCAGCAGAGATTATAAAATCCAGAAGTGTTTGATGGATATCATGCAGAAACTAAGAGACCACTGTATGCTAACCCAGACTACTATACCCAGATATATGCAGGCCATCAGCCTCAGAACATATTTCTTAGAACATTCCCAGGCAACCGATATTCCACAAGTCTGTCTCATCTGAGTGACTGAGAGACGACCTAAAAAGGTCCAGATAGGTACTAAAGAGAAACAGTTATACCAGAAATCAGACTAATCTTTCACAAGCTCGACCTCTGAGCCCAGTCTGTTAGTCTTTTTCGGGCAATGCACCAAAACAAGACCTGGAGTCTCACTGCTCAGAGCCTGCAGGATTAGCAATCTTCACAGGAACACTCACAGACCACAACTTGATGCAATAGCAAAAGGTTTTATTGCTGTCGAGATAGGGTCGCACCTCCAAAGACAGGACATGACCCTGAACATGCAAAACACAGGGTTTTATGCCTGAAAATCAGATCACTTTTGCTCTATACTTTACAGCTGATTGTTTCTCAGAACAGTTCACCCCACCCTTCAAAGCTATCTGCACCTGACTTCAATTCAAATAATCACAGTTATTTTTCTCATTCCCAGGTGGTCCTCATTTGTTCTGATGATGAAGTCACTGAATAATCTCATCTTGCAGGTTTAAGAGTGCAGGATCTGTTAAGGAGCCTGTGCAAAACAACGCCTCATTCACTAAGGTAATCAAGGCCCTGGAGAAGACTGTTCACCAACTTCATACAGAGATTGGGTTAAGTCTCAAGAGGGCAGTCCAGACTGACACCAGATAAGCACTGATGCCATTCTTGGCGCATGATACTGTAAATATCACATGTAGGAGAGCATTTAGAGCATGAAGAGGAGGAGCAGCCCCAAGAAATGAATGATTAAGAGACACTGCTTTTGGCTCTCAGGAGCATCATGCCTGCGACTCACAAGAAAGCTACAGCTAGAGTTCCCAGTTCTCAAATCACCCGTGTGCTATTTTGGGTGAATCCGGGAATTTAGAAAAAAAAAAAAAAAGAGGTTAAAACTTAGAACTCAAAATAGAGGTGTGTTAACACAGAGGCAAGTGGTCCCTTTATTCACAGAAAGGAACAAGCAGATTCTGGCTCCAAGGGAATGCAAAGGTTCCTGGGCTTCATGGCAGCTGTGGCAAGGGAAAGCACTGGTGTAGGGATCACAGCACCGAGAGGGACATACAGGCTAACCTCTGCCATCAGTAAACAAACAGAGGGGCCTGTCAGGCTTACACCCTCATGCACAATACGAGCTGTCCCCATCAGGCAGCCATGTGGTACTAGGCAGGAGGAAAATCTCAACTGAGGATTTCAGATTTGATACACACTACTGCATGCAGCAGCACAGCTTTGCATCTGGCTGCAGATAAACCTCTGACCCTATCCGCAAGGGTTCTATGTTACAAAGGAAATACAGCTGTTTATGGACCTGTGTCTTCAGGGATGGTAAAGAGGATCTCTGGAAGAAGTAGAATAACTTCACAGGATCTATTGTACACCCAGGTACTGTCGATGGGGACTGCAAGAAAAAGTTAAAATTATGGCACATGTAAAACAGGAGATGCAAAAATAAGGCAGGGGTAGAACTGCTCAGCTGTTACTGTTCTCTCCATCTAGGCAAAGCCACACCCTGAAGAACAAAGGCACATTTGGCAGTACCAGAAATTGTGTGTTCTGGAAAACACTGCCTAATGATCAGAGATCCAAATTAATGGCAGCAACAAATGTTGTTCCTTGAAATGAAGGAAATGACTTGTATCCTCTCCCAAAAGTCTTGGGATCCACACTGTGTGCTTCTGAAGGTTCATACAGTTTCTAGGAATCTGCAAAATTTCTCCAGTAGGACAAAGTGTATGGTGGATTAAATAGGTGGAACCAGAGGAAAAAAGAGGGAACTTGACACCTTCTGTGCCTGCCACTGAAGGAGAAATTCAGAATAATTCCAGGAGTCTTTCTGCAGGATAAGTCTACTTTGCCCAAATGCTTAGGCTTGCAGGGTCCTAACCATATTTAGATTGTTGAAATCATACACTGGGAGACTGGAGCTCAAAGGAACTTAAGGCAGACGGCACACGAGAGTGCAAGATCTGTTCTAGCCACGTTCCTCCTTGAGCATCAGCCAGAGCTGAATGAATGACCTTGTTAAAGTAGGCAAAGACTTCTCCTGGCATATGCCTCTTCTCCTTGCCTGATCATCGAAGCCATGCCTTAGACTCTCCTCGCAAACTCCTTGTGGGCCAAACACAGGTGCGCATCGTGAGCTAAGCAGTGGAATTTGGGTAGAACACAAGGCCAACTGTTTCTGGAAAGGCTGCTTTAGGGTGGGTATGGGAAATCTGCAGGAGGAAGGAAGGTTTCAAGTTTGAAGCAGAAGAGCTGCCACGTTTTGGCCTGTAATGGAGGCCTCGAGGGAGTGGGTGGGCCTCAGGTCGGTATTTAAGGGTGAGCAGCAGACCCTTTACGCATTTGCCATAGTCTGCACTTTCCTGGGTGTTGTTGTGAGTACACACTGGAGAGGAAGAACTCCTGTCAAAGTGTCCTCGGCAGGATGGAAGATCAGGCAGATGTGGGTGGCTGCAGTAAGACAAAGACATCCCGGTTAAAAGACTGCTTGGCAGGCTAGCAGAAGGAGGTCTTGCTCTCAGTTTTCGCCAAGACACCTTACCCGAGCTTCAGGACCAGGCAGGAACTGGCCAGGGAATTCGAGTTCCAGAGTCCTCCATCCGCGCAGTGGTTTCAAAACCGCAGAACTAGAACTGGCATGTCGAGGAAGACCTCAAAGCAGACCACCGCAGGCTCCAGCCATGAAGCCTCCCAACAGCCTCCTGAAAAGCTTGTCGCCAGGGTACACAAGCAAGAGGCCTGCCCTCAGAACGGAGAAGGCCTCAACGCGCTTAGTCCAGCACAGATCAGCATGCTAGTGCAAGCTTTTGAGATCTCTCCATCTCCAGACTATGCCACGAGGTGCAACTGGCACTGAGCACAGGTTTGCCTGAGGACACCGCCCACATATGGTTCCAGAACAGAAAGGCCAGGCAGAAAGGTCACGCTGGAGGCAGCACAGCTAAAGGTGAGGACCTGCCTGCCTCTCCTGGCCCGGAAAGGGCTCCTGGAGCATTGTGTTGCATTGAGCAGGAGGCTTCCGACAGCTTGTTGACACCGGGTTCTGCAGGAGACCAGTGTGCAGAAGCCTTGATGTCAAGACCCGAGCTCACCTTCTTCACAGAGGCCTACCCAGAATCCAGCGACTCCTGCCCTGTCCAGCCTTCCTGGAGCAGCCGGTGAGAACAGTGGAAGAGGAACAGGACCAGCCGCTCTGGACCCAGATGTACCATGGGAGCAGATCGAACAACACTTGAGGCCCTCTCACAGAAGAAGAATATCAGGCTCTGTTGGACGATATTTGACCACATTGAGAATGCCCAGAATTGGGACTGTAAACCCCGCTGCCTGGACCCTAACCTGACCATTGTCTCAGAGACTCCAGCCAGAAATGAGCTTGACAGATAGTCAGACTTGCACCCAAGAAAGGTGCAGAGCTCTAGGATCCTGAGTAAGTTTTGGGGAAAAGATGGAATGTCTCTGGAGGTGTGAGGAACCTCACAAGAAGACCAACAGAAACAGCTGACCCAGCCCCCAGGAGTCTTGCAGAGACTGAGCCATCAAATAAGGAGCATGCTTGGTCTGAGCTAGGGACCCTGCACACACGTGAGCAGGTGGGAGGTGAACTTGTGCTTAATGTGGGTTGGGCTTATGAGGGAGGTGTTGTGAGTGGCCCACCCGTGTGGAGAGTTGTTTCTAACCGGGACTTTGTTGTTTCTAACCTGGACGGTTTTTGAAGGACAGTTATATAATGTTAGCTTCAATTATGATCAGGATAAATATGTAATTTGTCTGCTATTTACTCAGCCATTAAATTTTTTTTAGGCATTACTATGACCTGTTATTTTTTTCATTTGGAAATTAATGTAAAGAGGAGATATGATTATCTTTCAAGCTGAAAAGAGGTGTGATCATGAGTTTTGGGTTTTTTAATTGACTGATGTGAATTAAGCAAAACACCCAAATTAAGGACACAATTGTGAAGCAATTTTCCTTATTTGAAGTAGTCTTCTACTTCTTTCTGAATCTGTAAGGCTGAAAACACCCCTTAATCTGTATCTTCATACTGCAAAAA
>JAEOAE010001678.1:0-29946 GCA_036365155.1 Meriones psammophilus | reverse complement strand
CAATTATTATAAAATGAAAACTTAAAAGTGATATAACCCCTCACCTAACCCCAAGCCCCTAACCCTAACCCTAACCCCTAACCCTAAACCTAAAACTAACCCTCACCCCTAAGCACCTAACCTAACCCTAACCCTAAGCCTAACCCTAAACTTACCCTAACTTGTTCCAAAACATGAACAAGTTTCAAACGAAAAAGAACAGAAAGGCAAAGCACTACTTTGTAAACTAAATCACATGTGTGCCACTTGCTCAATTAGGAATACAGGAAAACTGAAAAGTGACATAACACTGTACAGCACAGGAAAAAGTTTGAACAAAGAACAGAAGAGCAAAGCACTACTTTTAAATGGAATCACATGTGTGTCGCTTTCGCTCAATTAGAAATACAGGAAAACTGAAAAGTGTTATCTCGCACTTAATGGCACAGAAACATGTTTCCACGAAAGAAGAGAAACGCAGCACAACTTTGTAAACTAATTCATACATTATGTAGTCCGCTCAATTATTATAACAGGAAAACTGAAAAGTGATATATCACACTGTACAGCACAGAAACAAGTTTCCAAAGAAAGAACATAAACACAAAGCACTACTTTGTAAACTAAATCACATGTGTGCCACTTGCTCAATTAGGAATACAGGAAAACTGAAAAGAGATATAACGCACTGTACAGCAGAGGAACAATTTTCGAACGAAAGAACAGAAAGGCACAACACTACTTTTAAACGGAATCACATGTGTGTCGCTCACTCAATTAGGAATAAAGTTACTGAAAAGAGTTATTTCGCACTGTACGGCACAAAATAAGTTTCCATTGAAAGAACAGAAATGCAAAGCACAACTTTGTAAACTAATTCACATATGTGTCGCCTGTTCCATTATTATAACAGGAAAACTGAAAAGTGATATATCACACTGTACAGCCCAGAAACAAGTTTCCAACAGAAGAACAGAAAAGCAAAGCACTACTTTTAAACGGAATCACATGTGTTTCCCTCACTCAATTAGGAATAGAGGAAAACGGAAAAGTGTTATCTCGCACTGTATGGCACACAAAACAAGTTTCCATCAAAAGAACAAACGCAAAGCATAACTTTGTAAACTAATTCACATACGTGTTGCTCGTTCCATTATTATTACAGGTAAACTGCAAAATGATATATCACACTGTACAGCACAGAAACAAGTTTCCAACAGAAGAACAGAAACATAAAGCACTACTTTGTAAACTAAATCACATGTTTGTCGCTTAAAATTAGGAATACTGGAAAACTGAAAATTGATATATCGCATTGTACAGCACAGGAAGAATTTTCCATCAGAAGAACAGAAACGGATAGCACTACTTTGTAAACTAAATCACTTGTATGCCACTCGCTCAATTAGGAATATAGGAAACTGAAAAGCGATATATCGAAATGTACAGCAAAGAAACAAGTTTTCATCAAAAGAACAGAAACACAAAGCACAACATTGTAAACTAATTCACATTCAGTCAGCCTGTTCAATTATTATAACAGGAAAACTGAAAAGTGATAAAAACCTAACCTAACCCTAAGCCCTAACCCTAACACTAACCCTAACCTTAACCCCTAACCCTAACACTAACCCTAACTTGTTCCTAACAGGAACAAGTTTCCAACGAAAGAACATAAATTCAAAGCACTACTTTGTAAACTAAATCACATGTGTGCAACTCGCTCAATTATGAATCCATGAAACCTGAAAAGTGATATACGCACTGTACAGCACAGGAACAAGTTTCGAATGAAAGTACAGAAAAACAAAGCACTACATTTAAATGGAAATACATATGTGTCAGCTACTCAATTAGGAATACAGGAAAACTGAATAGTGTTACCTACGCACTGTAAGGCACAGAAAGAAGTTTCCATCGAAAGAACAGAAATGCAAAGCACAACTTTGTAAACTAATTCACATCGTGTTGTCCATTCAATTATTATAACAGTCAAACTGAAAAGTGATACATCACACTGTACAGCACAGAAACAAGTTTACAACAGAAGAAGAGAAACTCAAATCACTACTTTGTAAACTAAATCATATGTGTGTCGCTAGCTCAATTAGGAATACAGGAAAATTGAAGAGCGATATATTCAAATGTACAGCAAAGAAACAAGTTTACATTGTTGTTATTTAAACATGCGCATTTATAGACCCTACAAACACGTAGACACATATACATGTTTAAAACAAGAATTTGAATTTATCCTTAAAACATACCCAATTATTTTTTTATCATATCAACCAGTTAAGACCAGTTGAAAACAATTGCATAATGGCCATATATTTAAACAGACAGACTCAGCTGCAATTCTAAACATTACAGTAAGTACAGTTTTTTTTTTTTCTAAATTACTGTTTGATCTGTAAGTTGCAAGCCCCCTAGGTGGGAGGAGGGAAGAGAGGAGCAAGAGGGAGTGGTGTGCTCTTGCTGCTTACTTCCCTGCTATGCTGGCATGAAGGCAAGGGGGGGGGGAGTTTTTCCTCACTCTCAGCAGCCAGAGCAGCTTCTATCATGGAGCAGCTACGGTGCCAATCCCCGCCTAGCCATGTCTAAGGACTTTCATCCAGCAAGCCCATGAGCCTTGCCTACTCCCTTGGCTCCCTTGTGAGCTCTACTGTAGCTTACCTCCCCCGCAGGTCCTGAACCTGCTTCCTGGCTGGGCCTCTCCCCTCCCCCGTGCCCTTTTGCTGTAAAGTTAAACTTTTGGGAGTAGTGACAGTTTGTCCCATTTTTTCAAATACATAAAAACACTTATCACACTTACTATAAAGGCGAGACAGACAGAACACAACACAAGCTGCACGGGCACGAGATAAGACACAAAACTGAAAGCAAAAATTCAGATGGAGACTGTGTCGAGGTCCGGTTCCTCTGTCTCCCAGATGAAACACGTAGCCTTCAACAGGGGCGAGGCCCGAGAAGTCCGAGTTGGCTCTTGCTTCCAGACAGACGAGAGCCGAGAAATCGGCTCTCTTACCACTCTGATGGGATCCATGAAAACAGCTCCCTACAGAACACTCCTGAGATGTCTCCCAGGAGCCACGGAAAGAAAGTCCGATTCCGTCAACTCCTTTAGATTCCCGAAATACAGATGACTTGGGCCAAGCCTCAGACCACAGGGAGACTCGAACCCCCTGGAAGCAGACACACACAAAACAGACTGCTTAACACCACGATACACAAGACTCACAGAACAAAAAGCCGGCAGTCTTACCTCCCGACGCTGGATCGGTGGTCCCTGGGCAGATGTCTCAGATCTCGCTGGGGCCTCCAAATGAAAGACTCCCGATGGGTGTCTTCCGTCAGGGAGACCCCCTCTCAAGGATCAAGAGACCAGATGTTCGGCTGCAAACAGCAAGAGGCTTTATTTTGATACACGGGTACCCGGGGCGACAAAGTCTCTTGGAAGACTTATGCACCCCCCTGAGTGGAAAGCTGGGCTTTTATAGGTCTCAGAGCAAAAGCGCAGGTACAGAAGCGAGAAGCATAGTTACAGGGAGCTGATTGGTACATTTAAATGAGACCACAACTTGTGTCAGAGTTTGGCAGGGACACCATGATATCAGAAACTGGGTGGTCGGAAAGGTCATGATGGCTCTCAATCTTGGGACTGCCACCTGTTGTTTGTCTTAGGGCTCCTATCTCAGCTGGAACAGTCTCACTATTTGTCTTAGGGCCCCTATCTCAGCTGGAACAGTCTCACAAACTTCTCATATGCGTGGTCAGCACAAATTGATATTTGGCTCAACTGGGGCAGCCAGACCGCAGATATCCCCAGCAGCTGGTCTCTTCAGCTAGTTCCCTCCCTAGCCCACAGAGTTTCTCAAAACAGTGGTATCCTTCAGAGTTTCTCAAAACAGTGCTGTACAAAAATGCCATTAACTATTAGCTGCTTCTAACTTTTGGTGAGGCGGGGTCTTTCATTCCCCCTTTTTCTTCTAACTTAGAATGGAATCTTTCATTCTAGGGCCCAGGAGGTTAATTTCTGTCTCCTGCTGTTCAAACTGATGATACTGCTGGGTTAACACCAACGCTTGTATGACAGAGAGCCGGTGGCTTTATTGAACCAACTCTGTACCAGCTTTGTCCTGACTCAAAGAACTGCTGTCTCTGTCTGAGTCTTCCTTTAAGCCAAGGAGAACTATTACATGGTCTCTCTAGGCTTTTAGCCCAGTGCTGCAATATTAGTGTCCATTTCAGCTAAGCAGATGCCCAAGATAATAGCTAATGCCAGGGAGCCTTTTGACTTAGCATTTCAGCCTGCTAGGGGATTTGGGCGTAGTTCCCTCTTCTGGAGCTTCTTGAGCTGACCGTTAGGACCATAGGCATCAGGGGCTAGGAAGGCTGAAATGCCAGTCAAAGGCTGGGCAATAAGGAGTCCCAAGCATCTGGTTCATTGATCCACCCGAAGAGGCAGGGAGCAATCATGTCAGTTTCAGGAAGTCAGATCTCAGCTTGCAGTCCACAGCTGATGCCGGAACAGAGTCAAAAGGTGAAAATCTGCTGAGACAAATTCAGACTAGAGACAGAAGTTAAGATTTGTCTGTTAAATGGAAAAAGTGAGAAATCCCAACACCAGGGAAAAACTCTTCTGGGATCCATTTGAGCTATGCCAGATCTAGGTCTTATGACCTTTTGATTTGTATAAAAAATCATATAAATTTTTGGTATCAGAAAAGTTACATTTCAGCAAATCTAATACAGCAACATTTTGAGAGTAACAGATAAAAACTATATCCAACAGAATTGGTACCATTCAGCGGTTTGTTTTATATCTTTTATAAACAACTTAAGTGTGTCCATGTGGCAGCCTTTTTTGGAGTTAATGGCATCTGAGCAGCGGAACTCAGATTCTTGGCTATTTTTCAAAGTCAGTCTCTCACCGACTGACCTTGGTGGTCTTACAGTGGACTGCTCTGACCCTGAGAAACTCCGTGCAACCATAGTAACCAGACAGCAGGCTCTGTGCAACCTTGAGTAAACCCTCCTATATTTTGGCTAAGTAAGATTGCCTGCGTGAGAAACTGCTTGTACTTTTTTTTTTTTTTTTTTGTAAGTGTTAACCTGACGTCCATTAAATTGATACTTTGATCAGTATGTAGACCAACATTTTTTAGATTTTTATAACCTGAACTCCTATATCCTCAGACCCTATATAAACCTTATATTTTTTACTTAACTATTAATATAAGACATTGACAACTGATGTAAAGCCTGTGAGAAGGGCAAACCTGTTTTGTTTGGCTTTTTTATACAAAATATATAGTACCCAGTATTTTAACTAACTAATGAACTGTCCAATGAGCTGATAGTGAACCTAACTGTCTGCTCTTTAACTGCCAAGTTACTGTTAACTAAGCCTAGCCTTTTAGCCTAGCTGTCAATGTGATCAGAGACCTGAGAAGGATAAATTATGAGCTAAGTACCAATCAAAATGACAGAGATGACTAGTTAGTCCATTACCTAGGGAGTGTCCCTGGCTCCTATGTTCTCCTGGATTTTTGAGCAGAGGCAGTCCAGCCATCAGGCATAGAAGATGAGAAACTGCTGCTGTGGAAAGAGGAACAGGAGAGATTGACCTCACCTTGCCTCTCACAATGTGAGACAATGGCTCTTCAGGTGTCCCGGCTTTGTCCACAGTTTAGGCTGGGCCTAGCAGTGGGCCAGTTGGGGCAGTATTTCCCAGTGGTTAGCATACCACAATCCAGAGTTGCAGTCATCTGTCTTTGTGTCCAAATCTTCTCGGAGACCTTGGGGAGCTACTGCCAGGATTTTGGGACTTTCTGCCACAATAAACTTACATATGTTAAATGCCATATTCATCAGATCTCTGATAAGCTTGAGGCCAGCATATCTGAGTTACTCTTTGTTTTTATCATCTGTTTTAAACTGTGTCCTATAAACAGAATGCTATTTAATCTAGTTCTAGCATATTTCTGAGATGCATGTTTTAGAACTATATATTTTAAGACAAAAGGCAAACTTTATAGTTACCCATCCTAGGCTTAACCTTAAAAAAACTTGAACAAGGAGACTAGGTAAGGCTCAACTGCAGTATTTAGCATGACTTTAAATCTGCTCTTTCTGAACTAAAATCAAAGCAAACCTTTTAATCTGATATAGTTCATAGAAAGGCTTGCAAATCTTGCTACTCCTACCACTTGCATTAAAATTAAACAGTAAAAAGCTTTTGCACTTAACACTGATATGACTATACATAACTGAGATACCTGAACAAAATGGTGGCAAACTCATAGTTTTACCCTCTTTATCTCTGAACCAGTATGGTGGCTGGCCACGTGTAACTGAACTCAGCTGGAAGTCCTAAACAAACATGGCATCAAAACTACAGCTTTATGTGCTCTCTATCCTGAACCATCATGGCAGCTAGCCATGTGTTAGCACAGAGCTATGACTGACAATACCAAAAATAGCCATTAGGTGCTGTTGATGATACAGCAAACACTGTGGAGCATCCATAATCCCCACAACCAAAAGTTCCCAGTGATCAAACAAGCTTTAAAAGAATTACTTTAGCCATACCAAACCTATCAGCTAGCTCTCTGGCTTTTTATAACACATCCATTAACCTTCTGCAACATTCTATATACCTTCAGGTTCCTAGCTTTCTTTTTCTGGCTTAACCAGACATGCTTACTTTCTTACTTTCTTTTTTGCTTTTCAGACAACATAAAAACTCTCACTAAAATCCTTTCCATTTTGACATAATCCTGCAGAAGCCCAGAGTCTACGTATGATTTGCTTTCTATACATTACTATAAAGAGGAGTTTTGAAACTGCCATTTTTTAAATAACTTTTTCTGTAGCGGATAAGATGATCACAAATCAGCTTAACAAACAAACAGCTCTCCAAAAGATACATTTTAAAAACTGCATTTTTTTCAGTTAGCACAAACAATACGGCAGGGTTTGATTTAGTAAAATTAATAAAATACCCAAGATCATTGTCATACCCAAATGCCTGATAAACTTTAAACATTTTACAGCCTTAAACATTTCAAAACCAGATTTTAAAACCAGAATTTACCAGTGTAAGCAATTTAATTTTTAAAACCAATACCAATTAACCAATTAAAATAAGTTATCCTTTTAACCTAGAAGGAAATGAGAATTAATGTCCAGCAGCTGGCCAAATTTTCCCGGGAACCATAATTTTAAAAGTTGAAACTAGATTTTAAGACCAAAATTTATCAGTGAAAACAACCTAATCTTCAGAACCAATATCAACTTAGAATAAGACTTTCTTCTTATCCTAAAAGGAAATAAAATCATTTTGACTCAGAGATTTTGCAACCTTTGTTTTTTTTTTTTTCCTGAGCCACACCATGTGGCAATTTACATTGTTGTTATTTAAACATGTGCATTTATAGACCCTACAAACAGGTAGACACATATCGTGTTTTTAAAACAAGAATTTGAATTTAACCTTAAATCATACCCAATTATTTTTTATCATATCAACCATTTAAGACCAGTTGAAAACAATTGGATAATGGCCATATATTTAAACAGACAGACTCAGCTGCAATTCTAAACATTACAGTAAGTACAGTTTTTTTTTTTTCTAAATTACTGTTTGATCTGTAAGTTGCAAGCCCCCTAGGTGGGAGGAGGGAAGAGAGGAGCAAGAGGGAGTGGTGAGCTCTTGCTGCTTACTTCCCTGCTAAGCTGGCATGAAGGCAAGGGGGAGGAGTTTTCCCTCACTCTCAGCAGCCAGAGCAGCTCCTATCATGGAGCAGCTATGGTGCCAATCCCCGCCTAGCCATGTCTAAGGACTTTCATCCAGCAAGCCCATGAGCCTTGCCTACTCCCTTGGCTCCCTTGTGAGCTCTACTGTAGCTTACCTCCCCCCGCAGGTCCTGAACCTGCTTCCTGGCTGGGCCTCTCCCTCCCCGTGCTCTTTTGCTGTAAAGTTAAACTTTTTGGGAGTAGTGACAGTTTGTCCCATTTTTTCAAATACATAAAAACACTTATCACACTTACTATAAAGACAGAGACAGACAGAACTCAAACACAAGCCTCACGGCACGAGATAAGACACAAAACTGAAAGCAAAAATTCAGATGGAGACTGTGTCAGAGGTCCGGTTCCTCTGTCTCCCAGATGAAACACGTAGCCTTGAACAGGGGCGAGGCCGAGAAGTCCGAGAGTCGGCTCGTGCTTCCAGACAGGCGAGAGCGAGAAATCGCTCCCCACTCAGATGGGATCCGTGAAAACAGCTCCCCACAGAACACTCCTGAGACGTCTCCCAGGAGCCATGGAAAGAAAGTCCGATTCCGTCAACTCCTTTAGATTCCCGAAATACAGATGACTTGGGCCAAGCCTCAGACCACAGGGAGACTCGAACCCCCTGGAAGCATACACACACAAAACAGACTGCTTAACACCAACATACACAAGACTCACAGAACAAAAAGCCGGCAGTCTTACCTCCCGGCGCTGGATCAGTGGTCCCTGGGCAGGGTCTCAGATCTCGCTGGGGCCTCAAATGAAAGACTCCCGATGGGTGTCTTCCGTCAGAGACCACCTCCCAAGGATCAACGAGACCAGATGTTGGCTGCAAACAGTAAGAGGCTTTATTTTGATACCACCGGGTACCGGGGCGACAAAGTCTCTTGGAAGACTTGCGTGCCCCCCCTGAGTGGAAAGCTGGGCTTTTTATAGGGTCTCAGAGCAAAAGCGCAGGGTACAGAAGCGAGAAGCATAGTTACAGGGAGCTGATTGGTACATTTAAATGAGACCACAACTTGAGTCAGAGTTTGGCAGGGACACCATGATATCAGGAACTGGGTGGTCGGAAAGGTCATGATGGCTCTCAATCTTGGGACTGCCACCTGTTGTTTGTCTTAGGGCTCCTATCTCAGCTGGAACAGTCTCACTATTTGTCTTAGGGCCCCTATCTCAGCTGGAACAGTCTCACAAACTTCTCATATCGTGGTCAGCACAAATTGATTTTTAGGCTCAACTGGGGCAGCCTGACCCGCAGATATCCCCAGCAGCTGGGTCTCTTCAGCTAGTTCCCTCCACAGCCCACAAAAGTTACTCAAAACAGTGGTATCCTTCAGAGATTCTCAAAACAGTGCTGTACAAAAATGACATTAACTATTAGCTGCTTGTAACTTTTTGTGAGGCAGGGTCTTTCAGCACTACTTTGTAAACTAAATCACATGTGTGTCACTCGCTCAATTAGGAATACAGGAAAACTGAAAAGCGATATATGGAAATGTATGGCAAAAAACAAGTCTTCATCAAGAAAGAACAGAAACAAAAGCACAACTTTGTAAACTAATTCACATTCGTTTCGCCTCTTCAATTATTATAACAGGAAAACTGAAAAGTGATATAACCTAACCTAACCCTAAGCACCTAACCTTAACCTAACCCTAATCCTAACCTAACCCTAACCTAACCTAACCCTATCCTAACTCTTAGCCTAACCTAACCTAACCCTAACTTGTTCCAAACAGGAACAAGTTTCCAACGAAAGAACATAAGCATAAAGCACTACTTTGTACACTAAATCACATGTGTGCCACTCACTCAATTAGGTATACAGGAAAACTGAAAAGTGATATAATGCACTGTACAGCACAGGAACAAGTTTCAAATGAAAGACACAAAAACAAAGCACTACTTTTATTTTTAACTTGATATTTTGTTTTATTTATTTATTTTTTAAATGCTGTTTATTCAGGAACCTTGAACAATCTTCTGACCCTGGGGAAAGCCAGCCCACTTTAAATAGCCTCTGGGTAACCAACCTCAGCATGCCACGTGGGCAATGCAGATAGTTCCACATACATGGAAGCAAGCCAGATCCTCAACCTTAGCCAAATGTGGAGTTGTTTGTGACAGAGAGCACTCACCATCGGGGAAGGTGGAAGGCAGAAACCAGCTCCATCTTTCATCCGCGACATTATGCAGCTCTTTACAGTTCCCCTTTTTTTTGCTTTGGACGCATCAGGTAAGAGTAGAGGTCTGATCTCTGATATTAGAAATAAATTGGGACTTTGTACTGATGTTCATTTAGGTGTCATCCACCCAAAGAGCATCAGACCCGTCCGAAACCTTTTTCTCAGAGGCGGGACCTGGGGCATCAACCTGCATGCAATCAGACATGCTCTTCTCTGGGTCCAAGGCTGCTGACCCTGAGTGCAGTGCTTAGCCTTGCATCCTGAGCATAACATTTTGGCTTTTTATGGTAGCCAACCATGCTTGGGGAGAATGTCCTGCTTCAATGGCTGTAAAGGCCTGAATGGTCATGGCTGCATCACACTGTTGTGAGACTCTAATCTTGCATATATCCCACAGGCAAACCAAGGTGACCAACACCAGAAGGCCTCCTAACGCTCCCATGCCCGCACATTCTTTCAGATGATTCATGGCTGCAGCAATCCATGATGACAATCCTGTGGCTAGTCCTGTGTCCACTCTGGTAGAATTTACCATGACAATGGCCACTCTCAGCTGGTCCACCGTAGTATTGAATTCTCCAGTCCAATTACCTAAAATATAGCTTGACAATTGTTTAGACAGATTTGCAGCACAGGGAAAATTCTCATGTTGTATGGTAGTGACACAAAGTCCAGCATACTTTCATTGACAGCCAAGTTGAGCGATTTGCCATAGGGTATCAATTTGCTCCTGCACGAGGTCAAACCTCTGATTGAACACCATCAAACCTCCTTTTAGTTGAGCATTAATTCCTTTTTGTACATCTACAGCATGAGCTACCTTGGCTAAAAGGTTATTCAGGGTCTGAGCAGTCTGCCCAGTATGACTCATGGCTAATGCTATGGTGGTAGCTCCAACAGCCGCCAATGAGATGGCAGTAACAATGGCAGCAGTAATTCCAAGATCCCTTTTCTGTCTGAAGAGAGTCATGGCGTGAGGGCATCAACGGGCACAGGCACCCAGCAAGGCATGTGAGTAACCAGCTAGTAAATTTACTAGCATTACAGCATTGGGCAAAAAAGCAAGTATCATTACTACAATTACTTGGCTCTATCTGGCTAATAATGAATAAAAATGGGGGATGTAAACAAACAGGTGTGGGCTTATAGGAAATATTATGAGAAGCCTTAATCCCCTCGTTGGAACACCCTGCATTGGTTCTAGAATTAGCAGTGGTGGTGTCCGAGGTCTGAGTAGGTTCAGGAGACCATTGCTTCCAGGGGCGAGACGTGCTCCATTTAAATTGACTAACTCCATGTTTTCCTCCACTTTTGAAAATCATTTAAGGTTCTTAAATTATTATTTTTCCCTTTTTTTTAATGTTTCATCAATTACACTTTATTCACTCTGCATCCCCCCATTAGCCCCTCCCTCCCCTCCCAATCCCACCCTCCCTCCTCCCTCTGCATGCATGCCACTCCCCAAGTCCACTGATAGGGGAGGTTCTCCTCTCCTTTCTGATCTTACTCCATCAGTTCACATCAAAAGTGGCTGCATTGTCCTCTACTATGGCCTGGTAAGGCTGCTCCCCCTCAGGAGGAGGTGACTAAAGAGCAGGCCAGTCAGTTCATGTCCTAGGCAGCCCCTCTTCTCTTTACTATGTAACCCAATTGGACTCTGAACTGCCCTGGGCTACATCTGTGCAGGGGTTCTGGGTTATCTCTATGAATAGTCCTTGGTTGGAGTATGAGTCTCTGGGAAGTTCCCTGTGTTCAAATTTTCTTGTTCTGTTGCTCTCCTTGTGGAGACCCTGTCCTCTCAGCTCTTGCTCTTTCCCAGTTCTTACATAAAATTCCATTCACTCTGCCCAACAGTTGTCCATCAGGCTTAGCTTCTGCTTTGATAGTCTGTAGGGCAGAGGTTTTCAGAGAACCCTCTGTGGCAGGTTCCTAGGTTGTTTCCTGTTTTCTTCTTCTTCTGATGTCCATCCTCTTTGCCTTTCTGGATGGGGATTAGACATTTTAGTTGGGGTCCTCTCTCTTGCTTAGTTTCTTTAGATGCACAGGTTTTAGTGGGTTTGTCCTATGTTGTATGTCTATATGAGTGAGTATATACCATGTGTGTCTTTTTGATTCTGGGACAACTCACTCAGGATGATCCTTTCCAGATCCCACCATTTACCTGCAAATTTCATGATTTCCTAATTTTTCATTGCTGAGTAATATTCCATTGTGTAGATGTACCACATTTTCTGCATCCATTCTTCAGTTGAGGGCATCTGGGTTGTTTCCAGCTTCTGGCTATTACAAATAAAGCTGCTACATACATGGTTGAGCAAATTTCCTTTTTGTGTGCTTGAACCTCTTTTGGATATATGCCTAGGAGTGGTATGGCTGGATCTTGGGGAAGCACTATTCCTAGTTTTCTGAACGCCAGATTGATTTCCAGAGTGGTTGTACCAGTTTACATTCCCACCAGCAGTGGAGAAGGGTTCCTCTTTCTCTACAACCTCTCCAGCATGTGTTGTCACTTGAGTTTTTGATCTTGGCCATTCTCATGGGTGTAAGGTGAAATCTCAGGGTTGTTTTGATTTGCATTTCCTTAATAGCTAGTGAGGTTGAGCATTTCTTTAAGTGCTTCTCTGCCATTCGGTATTCCTCTACAGAGAATTCTCTGTTACCCATTTTTTAAGTGGATTACTTGGTTTGCTGCTTTTCCACTTCTTTTGTTCTTTATATATACTTGATATGAGTCCTCTGTCAGATAAAGGGTTGGTGAAGATTCTTTCCCAATCTGCAGGAGGTCGCTTTGTTTTGATGACGGTGTCCTTTGCTTTGCAGAAGCTTTTCAGTTTCCCGTTTATTGATTGTTGCTCTTAGAGCCTGTGCTGTTGGAGTTCTGTTCAGGAAGTTTTCCCCTGTACCAATGAATTCTAGGGTATTCCCCACTTTTTTTTTCAAGCCGATTTAATGTGTCTGGTTTTATGTTGAGGTCTTTGATCCACTTGGACTTCACTTTTGTGCAGGGTGATAAGTATGGATCTATTTTCATTTTTTTACATGTAGACATCCAGTTGGACCAGCACCATTTGTTGAACATGCTATCTTTTTTCCATTGTATGATTTTGGCGTCTTTGTCAAATATCAGGTGTCCATAAGTGTGTGGGTTTATTTCCGGGTCCTTGGTTCGGTTCCATTGATCCACCATTCTGTTTCTATGCCAGTACCATGCAGTTTTTAAAACTGTTGCTCTATAGTACAACTTAAGATCAGGGATGGAGATACCTCCAGAAGATCTTTTATTGTAGAGGATTGTTTTAGCAATTCTGGGTTTCTTGTTATTCCATATGAAGTTGAGAATTTTTCTTTCCAAGTCTGTAAAGAATTGTGTTGGTAATTTGATGGGCATTGCATTGAATCTGTAGATTGCTTTTGTTAAGATGGCCATTTTTACTATGTTAATCCTACCAAGCCATGAGCATGGGAGATCTTTCCATCTTCTCATATCTTCTTCTAGTTCTTTCTTCAGAGATTTGAAATTTTTTTTCATACAAGTCTTTGACTTCCTTGGTTAGCATTACTCCGAGGCACCGTATGTCATTTGTGGCTATTGTGAAGGGTGTTGTTTCCCTAATTTCTTTCTCAGCGCTTTTGTCTTTTGTATACAGGAGGGCTACTGATTTTTTATTTGAGTTAATTTTGTATCCGGCCACTTTGCTGAAGGTGTTTATCAGCTGTAGGAGTTCCCTGGTAGAGTTTTTGGGGTCAATCACGTATACCATCATATCATCTGCAAATAGTGATAATTTGACTTCTTCCTTTCCAATTTGTATCCCCTTGATCTCCTTCAACTGTCTTATTGCTCTAGCAAGGACTTCCAGAATTATGTTGAAGAGATATGGAGAGTGTGGGCAGCCTTGTCTTGTCCTTGATTTCAGTGGGATTGCTTTAAGTTTCTCTCCATTCAGTTTGATGTTGGCTATAGGTTTGCTGTATATCGCCTTTACTATGTTTAGATATGTGCCTTGTATCCCTGATCTCTCCAATACTTTAAACATGAATGGATGTTGGATTTTGTCAAAGGCTTTTTCAGCATCTAGGGAGATTATCATGTGTTTTTTTTTTTCTTTCAATTTGTTAATATGGTGGATCACATTGATGGATTTCCGTATATTGAACCATCCCTGCATACCTGAGATGAAGCCTACTTGGTCATAGTGGATGATATCTTTGATGTGTTCTTGTATTCGGTTTGCGAGTATTTTGTTGAGTATTTTTTCATCAATGTTCATAAGGGAGATTGGCCTGAAATTCTCTTTCTTTGTTGAGTCTTTGTGAGATTTAGGTACCAAGGTGACTGTGGCTTCATAGAATGAGTTTGGTAATGCTCCTTCTGTTTCTATTTTGTGGAATAGTTTGAAGAGAGTTGGTGTTAGCTCTTCTTTGAATGTTTGGTAGAATTCTGCGCTGAAACCATCAAGGTCCTGGGCTTTTTTTGGATGGGAGACTTTCGATGACTGCTTCTATTTCCTTGGGGGATATAGGACTATTTAATTGATTTACCTGGTCCTGATTTAGCTTTGGTAAGTAGAATCGATCAAGAAAATTGTCCATTTCACTTAAATTTTCAAATTTTGTTCTGTATAGACTTTTGAAGTAAGTCCTAATGATTGCTTAGATTTCCTCAGTGTCTGTAGTTATGTCCCCCTTTTCATTTCTGATTTTGTTGATTTGGATGGTGTCTCACTGCCTTTTAGTTAGCTTGGCTAAGGGTTTGTCTATCTTGTTGATTTTCTCAAAGAACCAGCTCTTGGTTTCATTGATTCTTTGAATTGTTTTATTTGTTTCTAATTGATTGATTTCAGCCCTGAGTTTGATTATTTCCAGCCGTCTGCTCCTTCTTGGTGTGTCTGCTTCTTCTTTTTCTAGGGTTTTTAAGTGAGCCATTAAGTTGCTTGAATGCGCTGTCTCAAATTTCTTCTTGAAGGCACTTAGTGCTATGAACTTGCCTCTTAGCACTGCTTTCATTGTGTTCCACAATTTTGGGTATGTTGTGTCTTCATTTTTGTTGAGTTCTAGGAAGATTTTAATTTCTTTCTTTATTTCTTCCCTGACCCAGCTGTCTTTTAGTAGCAAGTTGTTCAGTTTCGATGTATGTGTAGGCTTTTTGCTATTTCTGTTGTTACTGTGGTCCAGCTTTATTCCATGGTGATCCGACAGGATATAAGGGATTATTTCAATCTTCCTGTATTTGTTGAGGCTTGCTTTGTGACCAACTATGTGGTCTATTTTGGAGAAGGTTCCATGAGGTGCTGAGAAGAAGGTAAATTCTTTTGTGTTTGGGTGTAGGGTTCTGTAAATATCTGTTAGGTCCATTTGGTTCATTACCTCTGTTAAAGATATTGTTTCTTTGTTTAATTTCTGTTTTGTTGACCTGTCCTTTGTTGAGAGTGGGGTGTTGAAGTCTCCTACTATTAGTGTGTGGGGAGCTATATGTGGTTTAAGTTTTATCAATGTTTCTTTCACAAATGTGGGTGCCCTTGTATTTGGGGCATAGACGTTCAGGATTGTGATGTCTTCTTGGTGGAATTTTCCCTTGATGAGTATGAAGTGTCCTTCCCCATCTCTTTTGATTAATTTTAGTTGAAAGACTATTTTATCACATATTAGAATGGCTACTCCTGCTTGCTTCTTGGGTCCATTTGCTTGAAAAGCTGTATTCCATCCCTTTACCCTCAGGTAATGTCTATCTTTGTGTCTTAGGTGTGTTTCTTGTATACAACAGATTGCTGGGTTTTGTTTATGCATCCATTCTGTTAGTCTGTGTCTTTTTATTGGAGAATTCAGTCCATTGATATTGAGAGAGAGTAATGACCAGTGGCTGTTAAATCCTTTGACTTTGATGTTGGCTGTGGTCATACGGTTGTGTGCTTGGTTGCTTTTTGTTTTACTGAAGTGAGGTTATTTATTTCCTGTGTTTTCTTGAATGTAGCTAGCTTTCTTGGGTTGTGAGTACTGCTGTGGTGTCTCGGGGCACTCAGTTCTGTCTGTTTGCAATCTGCAGTCTGCTAGACTTTCCCTAGATGACCCCAGCAGCACTGTTTCTTCCTTCTCTGTGGGGTCCTCTCCGGACAGGGGTTCCCAGTCCCTGTTGTACTGTGGCGCACAGGTTGTCTGTACCGCTGAGCTGAGCGCAAAGCTCTCTGCATGCGGCAGGAGCTTGGCTGTGATGGTGGCAGAGAATTTCCGGGGAGAGAATGGGTGAACTGTGATCAGACCTGCAACACTGTTTCCCCGTGGGGTCCCCCCGAGACTGGGACTCCCAGTCTCAGGTACCCTTGTGCCTACAGATCAGCCTGGGGAAGTGGCAGGGACAAGCCCGCTTGCGGCTCCAGCCCAGAGACCCAAGGCCCGCGTTACCAGGGATTTCTTCCGGGTTCTGGCTGTGCAGCCGAGAGTGGACCCGACCGATTTCCACACCGGGGGAGCCTCCCCTCAACTGGGAAACATGATCGATGTAGTTTCAGGGCCCTGAGTTCAGTCTCCTGGTCGCTGCCCGAATAGTGCTGTCTTGCTGCTCAGAAGTGCTGTTTTCCTGGCGCCACCATCATGGCTCCAAAGCACTACTTTTAAACGGAATCACATGTGTGTCACTCGCTCAATTAGGAATACAGGAAAACTGAAAAGTGTTACCCCGCACTGTAAGGCACAGAAACAAGTTTCCATCGAAAGAACAGAAATGCAAAGCACAACTTTGTAAACTAATTCACATACGTGTCGCCCGTTCAATTATTATAACAGGAAAACTGAAAAGTGATATATCGAACTGTACAGCACAGGAACAAGTTTCCATCGAAAGAACAGAAACGCAAAGCAAAACTTTGTGAACTAATTCACATACGTGTCGCCCGATCAATTATTATAACAGGAAAACTGAAAAGTGATACATCACACTGTACAGCACAGAAACAAGTTTCCAAAAGAAGAACAAAAACGCAAAGCACTACTCTGTAAACTAAATCACAAGTGTGTCGCTCGCTCAATTAGGAATACAGGAAAACTGAAAAGCGATATATCGAAATTTAGAGCAAAGAAAAAAGTTTTCAAAGAAAGAACAGAAACGCAAAGCACAACTTTGTAAACTAATTCACATTCGTGTCGCCTGTTCAATTATTATAAAAGGAAAACTGAAAAGGGATTTAACCCTAACCCTAACCCTAAGCCCCTAACCCCTAACCATAACCCTAACACTAACCCTAACCTAACCTAACCTAACCTCTAACACTAACCTAACCTAACCCTAACCCTAACTTGTTCCTAACAGTTCCTAAGAGGAACAAGTTTCCAACGAAAGAACATAAATGCAAAGCACTACTTTGTAAACTAAATCACATGTGTGCCACTCGATCAATTAGGAATAGCAGAAAACTGAAAAGTGATATAATGCACTGTACTGCACAGGAACAAGTTTCGAACCAAAGAACAGAAAAGCAAAGCACTACTTTTAAACGGAATCACATGTGTTTCACTCGCTCAAATAGGAATACAGGAAAACTGAACAGTGTTATCTCGCACTGTAAGGCACAGAAACAAGTTTCCATCGAAAGAACAAAAACACAAAGCACAACTTTGTAAACTAATTAACATATGTGTCGCCCATTCAATTATTATAACAGGAAAATTGAAAAGTGATATATCGAACTGTACAGCACAGGAACAAGTTTCAATGGAAAGAACAGAAACGCAAAGCACAAATTTGTAAACTAAATCACATATGTGTTGTTCACTCAATTATTATAACAGGAAAAAACTGAAAGTGATATAACCTCACCCTAACCCTAAGACCCTAACTCTAACCTAACCTCACCCTAACCCTAACCCTAACCACATAACTCTAACCTGTAACCTAATCCTAACCATAACTTGTTTCCCTAACAGGAATAAGTTTCAAGCGAAAAGAACAGGAAAGGAAAGCACTACTTTTAAACGGAATCACATGTGTGTCGCTCACTCAATTAGGAATACAAAAACTGAAAGTGTTATCTAGCCCTACTCTGTGGCACAGAAACAATTTTCCATCGAAAGAACAAGCACGCAAAAGCACTACTTTCTAAACTAAATCACATGTGTGCCACTTGCTCAATTAGGAATACAGGAAAACTGAAAGAGATATAACGACTGTACAGCACAGGAACAAGTTTTGAAAGAAAGAACAGAAAAGCAAAGCACTACTTTTAAACGGAATCACATGTGTGTCACTCGCTCAATTAGGAATACAGGAAACTGAAAGTGTTATCTCACACTGTAAGGCACAGACACAAGTTTCCATCGAAGAAGTGAAACAAAAGCACAACTTTGCTAACTAATTCACATGCGTTTTACCTGTTTAATTATTATAACAGGAAAACTGAAAGTGATATATCACACTGTACAGGACAAAAAAAGTTTCCAAAAGTAGAACAGAAACGGAAAGCTCTACTTTATAAAGTAAATCACATGTATGCCACTCACTCAATTAGGAATACAGGAAAACTGAAAAGCGATAAATCAAATGAACAGCAAAGAAACAAGTGTTCATTGAAAAAGAGAAACGCAGCACAACTTTGTAAACTAATTCACATTCGTGTCACCTGTTCAATTATTATAACAGGAAAACTGAAAAGTGATATAACCTAATCCTCACCCTAAGCCCCTAAACCTAACCCTACCCAACCTAACCCTAATCCTAAGACCCTAACCTAACCTAACCCTAACCTAACCTAAACCTAAAACTAACAAGTTTTCAACACCTAACCCCAACCCTAACCCTAAACCTAACTATAACCCTAACCTAACCCTAACTTGATTCCTAACAGGAATAAGTTTCCAAGTACAAAACATAAACACAAAGCACTATTTGTAAACTAAATCACATGTGTTTGTAAACAATCGCTCAATTAGGAATACAGGAAACTTAAAAGTGATATAACGCACTGTACAGCACAGGAACAAGTATCGAAAGAAAAAACAGAAAAGCAAAGCACTACTTTTAAATGGAATCACATGTGTGTCGCTTGCTCAATTAGGGATACAGGAAAACTGAAAAGTGTTATCTCGCACTTTCCGGCACAGAAACAAGTTTCCATCGAAAGAAGAGAAACACAAACACAACTTTGTAAACTACTTTACATACTTGTCGCCCGTTAAATTATTATAACAGGAAAACTGAAAAGCGATATATCGAAATTTAGGGCAAATAAACAAATTTTCATCTAAAGAACAGAAACGCAAAGCACAACTTTATAAACTAATTCACATACGTGTCGCCTGTTCAATTATTATAACAGCAAACTGAAAAGTGATATATCAAACTGTACAGCACAGGAACAAGTTTCCATAGAAAGAAAAGAAATGCAAAGCAGAACTTTGTAAACTAATTCACAAACGTGTCGCCCTTTCATTTAATATAACAGGAAAACTGAAAAGTGATATATCACACTGTACAGCACAGAAACAAGTTTCCAACAGAAGAACAGAAATGCAAAGCACTGAAAGACTCCCGATGGGTGTCTTCAGTCAGGGACACCCCCTCCCAAGGATCAACAGACTAGATGTTCGGCTGCAAACAGCAAGAGGCTTTATTTTGTTACACGGGTACCCGGGGCGACAAAGTCTCTTGGAAGACTTGTGTGCCCCCTGAGTGGAAAGCTGGGCTTTTTATAGGGTCTCAGAGCAAAAGCGCAGGTACAGAAGCGAGAAGCATAGTTACAGGGAGTTGATTGGTACATTTAAATGAGACCACAACTTGAGTCAGAGTTTGGCAGGGACACCATGATATCAGGAACTGGGTGGTCGGAAAGGTCCTGATGGCTCTCAATCTTGGGACCGCCACCTGTTGTTTGTCTTAGGGCTCCTATCTCAGCTGGAACAGTCTCACAAACTTCTCATATGTGTGGTCAGCACAAATTGATATTTGGCTCAACTGGGGCAGCCTGACCGCAGATATCCCCAGCAGCTGGTCTCTTCAGCTAGTTCCCTCCCTAGCCCACAGAGTTTCTCAAAACAGTGGTATCCTTCAGAGTTTCTCAAAACAGTGCTGTACAAAATGACATTAACTATTAGCTGCTTCTAACTTTTGGTGAGGCGGGGGTCTTTCATTCCCCCCTTTTTCTTCTAACTAAGAATGGAATCTTTCATTCTAGGGCCTAGGGAGAGTTAATTTCTGTCTCCTGCTGTTTAAACTGATGATACTGCTGGGTTAACACCAAAGCTTCTATGACAGAGAGCCGGTGGCTTTATTAAACCAACTCTTTATTAAACCAGCTTTGTCCTGACTCAAAGAACTGCTGTCTCTGTCTGAGTCTTCCTTTAAGCCAAGGAGAACTATTACAGGGTCTCTCTAGGCTTTTAGCCCAGTTGCTGCAATATTATTGTCCATTTCAGCTAAGCAGATGCCCAAGATAATAGCTAATGCCAGGGAGCCCCTTTTGACTTAGCATTTCAGCCTGCTAGGGGGGATTTGGGCGTAGTTCCGTCTTCTGGAGCTTCTTCGAGCTGACTGTTGGACCGTAGGCATCAATGGCTAGGAAGGCTGAAATGCCAGTCAAAGGCTGGGCAATAAGGGAGTCCCAAGCATCTGGTTCATTGATCTACCCGAAGAGGCAGGGAGCAATCATGTCAGTTTCCAGAAAGTCCAGATCTCAGCTTGCAGTCCACAGCTGATGCTGGAACAGAGTCAAAAAGGTGAAACTCTGCTGAGACAAATTCAGACTAGAGACAGAAGTTAAGATTTGTCTGTTAAATGGAAAAAGTGAGAAATCCCAACACCAGGGAAAAACTCTTCTGGGATCCATTTGAGCTATGCCAGATCTAGGTCTTATGACCTTTTGATTTTTATAAACTCATATAAATTTTTGGTATCAGAAAAGTAACATTTCAGCAAATCTAATACAGCAACATTTTGAGAGTAACAGATAAAAACTATATCCAACAGAATTGATACCAGTCAGCTGTTTGTTTTATATCTTTTATAAACAACTTAAGTGTGTCCATGTGGCAGCCTTTTTGTAGTTAATGGCATCTGAGCAGCGGAACTCAGCTTCTTGGCTATTTTTCAAAGTCCAGTCTCTCACCGACTGACCTTGGTGGTCTTACAGTGGACTGCTCTGACCCTGAGAAACTCCTTGCAACCATAGTAACCAGACAGCAGGCTCTGTGCAACCTTGAGTAAACCCTCCTATATTTTGGCTAAGTAAGATTGCCTGCGTGAGAAACTGCTTGTACTTTTTTTTTTTGCTTAAGTGTTAACCTGACGTCCATTAAATTGATACTTTGATCAGTATATAGACCAACATTTTTTAGATTTTTATAACCTGAACACCTATATCCTCAGACCCTATATAAACCTTATATTTTTTTACTTAACTATTAATATAAGACATTGTCAACTGATGTAAAGCCTGTGAGCAGGGCAAACCTGTTTTGTTTGGCTTTTTTTTTTTATACAAAATATATAGTACCCAGTAGTTTTAACTAACTAATGAACTGTCCAATGAGCTGATAGTGAACCTAACTGTCTGCTCTTTAACTGCCAAGTTACTGTTAACTAAGCCTAGTCTTTTAGCCTAGCTGTCAATGTGATCAGAGACCTGAGAAGGATAAATTATGAGCTAAGTACCAATCAAAATGACAGAGATGACTAGTTAGTCCATTACCTAGGCAGTGTCGCTGGCTCCTATGTTCTCCTGGCTTTTTGAGCAGAGGCAGTCCAGCCATCAGGCATAGAGGATGAGAAACTGCTGCTGTGGAAAGAGGAACAGGAGAGATTGACCTCACCTTGCCTCTCACAATGTGAGACAATGGCTCTTCAGGTGTCCCGGCTTTGTCCACAGTTTAGGCTGGGCCCTAGCAGTGGGCCAGTTGGGGCAGTATTTCCCAGTGGTTAGCATACCACAATCCAGAGTTGCAGTCATCTGTCGTTGTGTCCAAATCTTCTCGGAGACCTTGGGGAGCTACTGCCAGGATTTTGGGACTTTCTGCCACAATAAACTTACATATGTTAAAATGCCATATTCATCAGATCTCTGATAAGCTTGAGGGCCAGCATATCTGAGTTACTCTTTGTTTTTATCATCTGTTTTAAACTGTGTCCTATGAAACAGAATGCTATTTAATCTAGTTCTAGCATATTTCTGAGATGCATGTTTTAGAACTATATATTTTAAGACAAAAAGGCAAACTTTATAGTTACCCATCCTAGGCTTAACCTTAAAAAAACTTGAACAAGGAGACTAGGTAAGGCTCAACTGCAGTATTTAGCATGACTTTAAATCTGCTCTTTCTGAACTAAAATCAAAGCAAACCTTTTAATCTGATACAGTTCATAGAAAGGCTTGCAAATCTTGCTACTCCTACCACTTGCATTAAAATTAAACAGTAAAAAGCTTTTGCACTTAACACTGATATGACTATACATAACTGAGATACCTGAACAAAATGGTGGCAAACTCATAGTTTTACCCTCTTTATCTCTGAACCAGTATGGTGGCTGGCCACGTGTAACTGAACTCAGCTGGAAGTCCTAAACAAACATGGCATCAAAACTACAGCTTTATGTGCTCTCTATCCCTGAACCATCATGGCAGCTAGCCATGTGTTAGCACAGGCTATGACTGACAATACCAAAAATAGCCATTAGGTGCTGTTGATGATACAGCAAACACTGTGGAGCATCCTTAATCCCCCACAACCAAAAGTTCCCAGTGATCAAACAAGCATTAGAAGAATTACTTTAGCCATACCAAACCTATCAGCTAGCTCTCTGGCTTTTTATAACACATCCACTAACCTTCTGCAACATTCTATATACCTTCAGGTTCCTAGCTTTCTTTTTCTGGCTTAACCAGACATGCTTACTTTCGTACTTTCTTTTTTGCTTTTCAGACAACATAAAAACTCTCACTAAAATCCTTTCCATTTTGACATAATCCTGCAGAAGCCCAGAGTCTATGTACGATTTGCTTTCTATACATTACTATAAAGAGGAGTTTTGAAACTGCCATTTTTTTAAATAACTTTTCTGTAGCAGATAAGATGATCACAAATCAGCTTATCAAACAAACAGCTCTCCACAAGATACATTTTAAAAACTGCAATTTTTTCAGTTAGCACAAACAATACGGCAGGGTTTGATTTAGTAAAATTAATAAAATACCCAAGATCATTGTCATACCCAAATGCCTGATAAACTTTAAACATTTTACAGCCTTAAACATTTCAAAACCAGATTTTAAAACCAGAATTTACCAGTGTAAGCAATTTAATTTTTAAAACCAATACCAATTAACCAATTAAAATAAGTTATCCTTTTAACCTAGAAGGAAATGAGAATTAATGTCCACCAGCTGGCCAAATTTTCCCAGGAACCATAATTTTAAAAGTTAAAACTAGATTTTAAGACCAAAATTTATCAGTGAAAACAACCTAATCTTCAGAACCAATATCAACTTAGAATAAGACTTTCTTCTTATCCTAAAAGGAAATAAAATCATTTTGACTCAGAGATTTTGCAACCATTGTTTTTTTTTTTTTTTCCTGAGCCACACCATGTGGCAATTTACATTGTTGTTATTTAAACATGTGCATTTATAGACCCTACAAACACGTAGACACATATACGTGTTTAAAACAAGAATTTGAATTTAATCTTAAAACATACCCATTTATTTTTTTATCATATCAACCATTTAACACCAGTTGAAAACAATTGGAAATGGCCATATATTTAAACAGACAGACTCAGCTGCAATTCTAAACATTACAGTAAGTACAGTTTTTTTTTTTTTTTTTTTAAATTACTGTGTGATCTGTAAGTTGCAAGCCCCTAGGTGGGAGGAGGGAAGAGAGGAGCAAGAGGGTGGTGAGCTCTTGCTGCTTACTTCCCTGCTAAGCTGGCATGAAGGCAAGGGGGAGGAGTTTTTCCTCACTCTCAGCAGCCAGAGCAGCTCCTATCATGGAGCAGCTATGGTGCCAATCCCCGCCTAGCCATGTCTAAGGACTTTCATCCAGCAAGCCCATGAGCCTTGCCTACTCCCTTGGCTCCCTTGTGAGCTCTACTGTAGCTTACCTCCCCCGCGGGTCCTGAACCTGCTTCCTGGCTGGGCCTCTCCCCGCCCCCGTGCTCTTTTGCTGTAAAGTTAAACTTTTGGGAGTAGTGACAGTTTGTCCCATTTTTTCAAATACATAAAAAACACTTATCACACATACATGGAAGCAAGCTAGATCCTCAACCTTAGCCAAATGTGGAGTTGTTTGTGACAGAGAGCACTCACCATCGGGAAGGTGGAAGGCAGAAACCAGCTCCATCTTTGAGGCGTGGCATTACGCAGCTCTTTACAGTTCCCCTTTTTTGTTTTGGACGCATCAGGCAAGAGTAGAGGTCTGATCTCTGATATTAGAAATAAATTGGGACTTTGTACTGATGTTCTTTTAGGTGTCATCCACCCAAAGAGCATCAGACCCGTCCGATACCTTTTTCTCAGAAGCGGGACCTGGGGCATCAACCCGCATGCAATCAGACATGCTCTTCTCTGTGTCCAAGGCTGCTGACCCTGAGTGCAGTGCTTAGCCTTGCATCCTGAGCATAACATTTTGGCTTTTTATGGTAGCCAACCATGCTTGGGGAGAATGTCCTGCTTCAATGGCTGTAAAGGCCTGAATGGTCATGGCTGCATCACACTGTTGTGAGACTTTAATCTTGCATATATACCACAGGCAAACCAAGGAGACCAACACCAGAAGGCCTGCTAACGCTCCCATGCCCGCCCATTCCTTCAGATGATTCATGGCTGCAGCAATCCATGATGATAATCCTGTGGCTAGTCCTGCGTCCACTCTGGTAGAATTTACCATGACAATGGCCACTCTCAGCTGGTCCATTGTAGTATCGATTTCTCCAGTCCAATTACCTAAAATATAGCTTGACAATTGTTTAGACAGATTTGCAGCACAGGGAAAATTCTCATGTTGTATGCTAGTGACACAAAGTCCAGCATACTTTCATTGACAGCCAAGTTGAGCGATTTGCCATAGGGTATCAATTTGCTCCTCCACGAGGTCAAACCTCTGATTGAACACCATCAAACCTCCTTTTAGTTGAGCATTAATTCCTTTTTGTACATCTAAGGCATGAGCTACCTTGGCTAAAAGGTTATTCAGGGTCTGAGCAGTCTGCCCAGTATGACTCATGGCTAATGCTGTGGTGGTAGCTCCAACAGCCGCCAATGAGATGGCAGTAACAATGGCAGCTGTAATTCCAAGATCCCTTTTCTGTCTGAAGAGAGTCATAGCGTGAGGGCATCAACGGGCACAGGCACCCAGCGAGGCATGTGAGTAACCAGCTATTAAAATTACTAGCATTACAGCATTGGGCAAAAAAGCAAGTATCATTACTACAATTACTTGGCTCTATCTGGCTAATAATGAATAAAAATGGGGGATGTAAACAAACAGGTGTGGGCTTATAGGAAATATTATGAGAAGCCTTAACCCCCTCGTTGGAACATCCTGCATTGGTTCTAGAATTAGCAGTGGTGGTGTCCGAGGTCTGAGTAGGTTCAGGAGACCATTGCCCCCAGGGGCGAGACGTGCTCCATTTAAATTGACTAACTCCATGTTTTCCTCCACTTTTGAAAGTCATTTAAGGTTCTTAAATTATTATTTTTTCCCTTTTTTTAAATGTTTCATCAATTACACTTTATTCACTCTGCATCCCCACATAAGCCCCTCCTCCCCTCCCAATTCCACCCACCCCTCCTCCCTCTGCATGCATGCCACTCCCCAAGTCCACTGATAGGGAGGTTCTCCTCTCCTTTCTGATCTTACTCCATCAGTTCACATCAAAAGTGGCTGCATTGTCCTCTACTATGGCCTGGTAAGGTTAATCCCCCTCAGGAGGAGGTGACTAAAGAGCAGGCCAGTCAGTTCATGTCAGAGGCAGCCCCTCTTCTCATTACTATGTAACCCAATTGGACTCTGAACTGCCCTGGGCTACATCTGTGCAGGGGTTCTGGGTTATCGCTATGAATAGTCCTTGGTTGGAGTATGAGTCTCTGGGAAGTTCCCTGTGTTCAAATTTTCTTGTTCTGTTGCTCTCCTTGTGGAGTCCCTGTCCTCTCCAGCTCTTGCTCTTTCCCAGTTCTTACATAAAATTCCATTCACTCTGCCCAACAGTTGCCCATCAGGCTTAGCTTCTGCTTTGATAGTCTGTAGGGCAGAGGATTTCAGAGACCCTCTTTGGCAGGTTCCTAGGTTGTTTCCTGTTTTCTTCTTCTTCTGATGTCCATCCTCTTTGCCTTTCCGGATGGGGATTAGACATTTTAGTTGGGGTCCTCTCTCTTGCTTAGTTTCTTTAGATGCACAGGTTTTAGTGGGTTTGTCCTATGTTGTATGTCTATATGAGTGAGTATATACCATGTGTGTCTTTTTGATTCTGGGACAACTCACTCAGGATGATCCTTTCCAGATCCCACCATTTACCTGCAAATTTCATGATTTCCTAATTTTTCATTGCTGAGTAATATTCCATTGTGTAGATGTACCACATTTTCTGCATCCATTCTTCAGTTGAGGGGCATCTGGGTTGTTTCCAGCTTCTGGCTATTACAAATAAAGCTGCTACATTACATGGTTGAGCAAATTTCTTTTTGTGTGCTTGAACCTCTTTTGGATATATGCCTAGGAGTGGTATGGCTGGATCTTGGGGAAGCACTATTCCTAGTTTTCTGAACGCCAGATTGATTTCCAGAGTGGTTGTCCCAGTTTACATTCCCACCAGCAGTGAAGAAGGGTTCCTCTTTCTCCACAACCTCTCCAGCATGTGTTGCCACTTGAGTTTTTGATCTTGGCCATTCTCATGGGTGTAAGGTGAAATCTCAGGGTTGTTTTGATTTGCATTTCGCTAATGGCTAGTGAGGTTGAGCATTTCTTTAAGTGCTTCTCTGCCATTCGGTATTCCTCTACAGAGGATTCTCTGTTTAGCTCTGTTCCCCATTTTTTAAGTGGATTACTTGGTTTGCTGCTTTTCAGCTTCTTTTGTTCTTTATATATACTTGATATGAGTCCTCTGTCAGATAAAGTGTTGGTGAAGATTCTTTCCCAATCTGTAGGAGGTCGCTTTGTTTTGATGACAGTGTCCTTTGCTTTGCAGAAGCTTTTCAGTTTCATGAGGTCCCGTTTATTGATTGTTGCTCTTAGAGCCTGTGCTGTTGGAGTTCTGTTCAGGAAGTTTTCCCCTGTACCAATGAGTTCTAGGGTATTCCCCACTTTTTTTCAAGCCGATTTAATGTGTCTGGTTTTATGTTGAGGTCTTTGATCCACTTGGACTTCAGTTTTGTGCAGGGTGATAAGTATGGATCTATTTTCATTTTTCTACATGTAGACATCCAGTTGGACCAGCAACATTTGTTGAAGATGCTATCTTTTTCCATTGTATGATTTTTACGTCTTTGTCAAATATCAGGTGTCCATAAGTGTGTGGGTTTATTTCCGGTCCTTGGTTCGGTTCCATTGATCCACCATTCTGTTTCTATGCCAGTACCATGCAGTTTTAAAACTGTTGCTCTATAGTACAACTTAAGATCAGGATGGAGATACCTCCAGAAGATCTTTTATTGTAGAGGATTGTTTTAGCAATTCTGGGTTTCTTGTTATTCCATATGAAGTTGAGAATTTTTCTTTCCAAGTCTGTAAAGAATTGTGTTGGTAATTTGATGGGCATTGCATTGAATCTGTAGATTGCTTTTGTTAAGATGACCATTTTACTATGTTAATCCTACCAAGCCATGAGCATGGGAGATCTTTCCATCTTCTCATATCTTCTGCTAGTTCTTTCTTCAGAGATTTGAAATTTTTTTTCATACAAGTCTTTGACTTCCTTGTTAGCATTACTCCGAGGCAATCGTATGTTATTTGTGGCTATTGTGAAGGGTGTTGTTTCCCTAATTTCTTTCTCAGCCCTTTTGTCTTTTTGTATACAGGAGGGCTACTGATTTTTTTGAGTTAATTTTGTATCCGCCACTTTGCTGAAGGTGTTTATCAGCTGTAGGAGTTCCCTGGTAGAGTTTTTGGGGTCAATCACGTATACCATCATATCATCTGCAAATAGTGATAATTTGACTTCTTCCTTTCCAATTTGTATCCCCTGATCTCCTTCAACTGTCTTATTGCTCTAGCAAGGACTTCCAGAATTATGTTGAAGAGATATGGAGAGTGTGGGCAGCCTTGTCTTGTCCTTGATTTCAGTGGGATTGCTTTAAGTTTCTCTCCATTCAGTTTGATGTTGGCTATAGGTTTTTTGCTGTATATCGCCTTTTACTATGTTTAGATATGTGCCTTGTATCCCTGATCTCTCAATACTTTAAACATGAATGGATGTTGGATTTTGTCAAAGGCTTTTTCAGCATCTAGGGAGATTATCATGTGGTTTTTTCTTTCAATTTTGTTAATATGGTGGATCACATTGATGGATTTCCATTATATTGAACCATCCCTGCATACCTGGGATGAAGCCTTGGTCATGGTGGATGATATCTTTGATGTGTTCTTGTATTCGGTTTGCAGTATTTTGTTGAGTATTTTTTTCATCAATGTTCATATGGAGATTGGCCTGAAATTCTCTTTCTTTGTTGAGTCTTTGTGAGATTTAGGTTCCAAGGTAACTGTGGCTTCACAGAATGAGTTTGGTAATGCTCCTTCTGTTTCTATTTTGTGGAATAGTTTGAAGAGAGTTGGTGTTAGCTCTTCTTTGAATGTTTGGTAGAATTCTGCGCTGAAACCATCAAGGTCCTGGGCTTTTTGGATGGGAGACTTTGATGACTGCTTCTATTTCCTTGGGGATATAGGACTATTTAATTGATTTACCTGGTCCTGATTTAGCTTTGGTAAGTAGAATCGATCAAGAAAATTGTCCATTTCATTTAAATTTTCAAATTTTGTTCTGTATAGACTTTTGAAGTAAGTCCTAATGATTGCTTAGATTTCCTCAGTGTCTGTAGTTATGTCCCCCTTTTCATTTCTGATTTTGTTGATTTGGATGGTGTCTCACTGCCTTTTAGTTAGCTTGGCTAAGGGTTTGTCTATCTTGTTGATTTTCTCAAAGAACCAGCTCTTGGTTTCATTGATTCTTTGAATTGTTTTATTTGTTTCTAATTGATTGATTTCAGCCCTGAGTTTGATTATTTCAACCGCCTGCTCCTTCTGGTGTGTCTACTTCTTCTTTTTCTAGGGTTTTTAGTGAGCCATTAAGTTGCTTGAATGCGCTGTCTCAAATTTCTTCTTGAAGGCACTTTAGTGCTATGAACTCATCTGCACTTCTTTCATTGTGTCCCCCTAAGTTTGGGTATGTTGTGTCTTCATTTTTCCTGCATTGAGTTCTAGGAAGATTTTAATTTCTTTCTTTATTTCTTCCCTGACCCAGCTGTCTTTTAGTTAGCAGTGTTGTTTCAGTTTCATGTATGTGTAGGCTTTTTGCTATTTCTGTTGTTACTGAGGTCCAGCTTTATTCCATGGTGATCCGACAGGATACAAGGGGATTATTTCAATCTTCCTGTATTTGTTGAGGCTTGCTTTGTGACCAACTATGTGGTCTATTTTGGAGAAGGTTCCATGAGGGTGCTGAGAAGAAGGTAAATTCTTTTGTGTTTGGGTGTAGGGTTCTGTAAATATCTGTTAGGTCCATTTGGTTCATTACCTCTATTAAAGATATTGTTTCTTTGTTTAATTTCTGTTTTGTTGACCTGTCCTTTGTTGAGAGGGTGTTGAAGTCTCCCTACTATTAGTGTGTGGGGGAGCTATATGTGGTTTAAGTTTTATCAATGTTTCTTTCACAAATGTGGGTGCCCTTGTATTTGGGGCATAGATGTTCAGGATTGTGATGTCTTTTTGGTGTATTTTTTCCCTTGATGAGTATGAAGTGTCCTTCCCATCTCTTTGATTAATTTTGGTGAAAGACTATTTTATCACATAT
>JAEOAE010000119.1:0-19293 GCA_036365155.1 Meriones psammophilus | reverse complement strand
AAAATAAATTATAGTTTTAAGTACTTTTTAAATTCTTTTCTGTGTTGGCATAAATTTTGAAAAGAACATATGATGTGTTTCTCCAAATTATGAAAGAGTACAGATTCTTTTCTTTTCTATCATGTCTGGAGCAGTGCCTCTGGCAGCTGCTTTGATATTTAAATCTCAGCGGAGAGACTGCTTTTACCAGACCTTCACTAAAGGCAGGGAAAAATTTGCAAGTCCATCTCATTTTGTTTGTGACAGCAGGTGGGATAGCTTGTGAAGATCACACCTCTTCCTCAGGCTCTTCATGGAAATTAACCTATTGTTCCAAGATGTTTCTACTCTGGCTTAAAAACTCTACAATAAAAGACAGGCCAACAGTTGCTGCTAGGTGGCTGCTAGTTTTTGCTGCAGAGGCTAAGGCGGCCTTTTGCTGTGGCTGTCAAGTCCAGACCTTCTTAAAAAAGCCTCCTGTGTGCTGTGTGTTATTAATTTTAATCCTCACTCCTGACTCAAGAACTGTTCGACTCTGCTGGCTGGCTCCGGCACTATCAATATTAAAGCATTCCCGTACTTCACTTCCCACTTGTGAACCTTAACTCTCCTGTTTCAACCTTTAAGTAGCTCGGCTTTCAGGTGTGTGTCACCATATAACATCCACACATGCTTTTGGGAACTCATTTTTGTGGTCTGTTAGGAAATGTGCACCTGTAGAGGTTACACGCGGGTCCACAAATCACACCACGAGATCGTTTCCACGGGGGAGGTTTATTAAGGGAGGGGGTTACAGAGAGGGAGATAGAGAGAGACAGAGCCAGAGAGAGGAAGCGGAAGGAAGAGAGGGGGCCAAGAGGAGGGCCCCCGTTCTCTTATAGGGTGACCCAGGGACATGCGCAGGTGGCTTTAGGTGTCTTCACAACTGCCTGATAACTGGTCTATCAAGTCCCTTGAAGCTGGCCATAGAAGTGCCTGTTTACTGATCCCAACATTCCCCCCTTTTTCTATAATTAAAAATAGGGAGCTTGGGCTGCCTTTTATAAGGTAAGTTAAAGTATATAAATTTAGGCTCATTGGAAGCAGCTCTTGGTTGTCACGGAAGAGGTTGAGAGAGAGGGGAATTATAGCAACCAATGGTCAGGTTGTAAGGTTAAGAATAAGAGAAGTCTCTGCCCTGGAAAAATTAGGGCAGAGGGTTTAGGGTAGAGGTTGTCAATAGAGAGAGTTGCCAGCCATGCAAGGCAGTGGGTAGGAACTGGGGAACATTGGGAGAACCTGGAGCTGCTTGTCCTGGTCCTGAAGCACACACTTCAGCCTTTTGTTAACAACAAGTGGATAACGGGCATAGATTCTCTTCTGGCTACTTCCTGCTGACACTGGGGGCGATGTAGGGAGGTCAAAAGGCTGAAGTGTTGACTAAGTCCAGGAAGAATAGGCTGCTTTGATGCTTTTCCAGGTCTGTGAGAACACCCATGGCTGGGAGGGAAGGTGCAGGTCCAGCTTGTTGGAAGTTTGTAAGGTCAGAGCCAAACACCTGTATCTTGTTGGAAGTCCGTGAGGTCAGAGCTGAACACCTGTAGCTGCTTTGGCGCTGTTGCGGCTGTAGGAGACATCTGTGTCTGGCAGGACACTGAAACACAGAGAAAATCCTGTAGGTAGGCATTGAAAGGTTTGGATCGATGAGGTTTGTACATGGGAACCTCTGTCTACCTGGACGGGACTTTATTTACCCAATCACTGGCAACATTAAAGAAGGCTTTGTTTTTGATCTGTCATTGAGGTGAGGTTTATTTACAGGAGCGTGTAAACTTAGAGGCCCTGGTGCCAGCTGGCACTAGGTGTAGAAACCTGAAATTCTCCAGCCTGTCTGGGGGGACGGGCGTCTGGGTGTCTCCCATTGGGGGCAGAGAAGTCCCTATGTAGGGATGTGGTTATGTGTTGGGAACTAAGCCCTGGGACCCTCCCTAAGAGCCTGGCCTGCCAGATAAGCACCAGACGCCAGCAGGCCATAGTTTCTTACGACCCATTGTTCCTGAAACTGTTTGCTTTGGGACACATCCGTGACCACAGATATTATCTTTGGGCCTTGTGACCTTTCACCCCACCTTCTTAGCCTTGGGGACTTCTCACCAAGGGCCTTGGTATTTTTCCACTACTATTTCCCTTTTCTCGCCCCTCTCCCCTGCCCTGCCAGAACCATGCTTTAAAAGAAACACCAAAGCTCAATAAAGCTGACACTTGACCGGCAACCGTCTGCTTGTGTCCTTTCTCTCTCTCACCCATCTTTTCCAGGATTGACCCCTTTCGCCCCCACGAATAACTAGGTCCCGCGGGTCAGGGCAGAGTGGCGCCCAATGTGGGGCTCGAAGTACGGGTCTCTCCGGACGGACCCTCAAGCGAGGAAGAAGGCCTTCGAAACCACACAAGCGTGATCAGCTCCCTCTGACCCGGAGATACTACATGACCTGGTAAGCTTTACACTTCTGTCCTATCGAGATGGGCCACTCTTTGTCTAAGGAGGCTTCATTCGTTAAGGAATTAAAAACCTCCCTCAGAGAGAAGGGAATTCGGGTTAAGAAAAAAAGACTTGGTAAATTTCTTTCTTTTCATTGATAAAGTATGTCCCTGGTTTATGATAGATGGTCCTACTATTCATCCTAAAAAATGGCAAAAGGTTGGTAGGGAACTTAACTAAAAATGATGCCCTGAGTCCCACAGTCTTCTCGTTCTGGGGAATAATTAGAGATATTGTTGAGGATGCAGACAATGATACTGACAAATGCCAGCTCCTTTCGGTTGCTGAATTTTGTCTCGCTTCCTCTACTCAAAACTCGCCAGTGACCTCTCAGCCTCCCTTTCGGCCTCCTTCTTGCCCCCCCCTCTCATGCCTCTGTGTCATTTTCCCTAATTGATGCTTCTGTTTCCAGTCCCTCTAGTCTTCCTCAACTCTATCCCCCTCTGCCCTCTGCTAATGTTTCTGAACCTCCACCCTATGATAAATCTCCTCCTCTAATTAACCCTGTTCTCAAAAAGCCTAAGCCTAAGACCTCTCTGCTACCCCCTCAGCCCCTTCCCTCTCAAGATCCTGACCCCCTCGATCCTGGAGACGCCGCAACCCTCGAGGATGAGGCCGCCCATTATCATGATGACGAACCCCCGCTCGCCTCTGCTCCCCCTGCACCTTTCCTGGCTACTGTTCCTCTTACTCTGCCAACCTTCCCAACTATTCCTTCAACTTCCCTTTCAGAAATTCAATCTCGTCTCTCCACCCAGGTCAGGGACCTTGCAGAAATCCACCATCTTCAACAACAACTCTCCCGTCTCACGACTCGCTGTTCAGCCTTTACAAACCCTTTTCCTTCCATACCTCCAATTCCGCCTCCTCCTGAACCTTCTCCGGTCAACCCTCCGATCAATCCTGCCTCGACTCAAATCCCTCCCCAGCTTGCCTTTCCTGTAACCACCTGCTCTCAGACTTGTCAAGACCAACAGTCTGGGTCTTTGGCCGCCCCTCGCGCCTCTACCCCTCTTTCAGTTCCCCTTCCCCAGTCTGAGGCTGACGGCTCCTCTGGGGAGAGCAAAACTGATGATAATGAGGATGAGGAAATAGTAAACCGTGACTCCCCCGTGGGCAAGCCCGGTGATTATCGCCGGCTTCGCTTCAAAAAATTAGAAAAACTTAACTCGGCTGTCAGGACTTATGGGCCTAACGCTCCCTTTACCATCTCCCTGTTGGAAAGTATGGCGGAGGGAGGCTTCCTAACTCCTGGTGAATGGCTGACGGTGGTTCAATCAGTTTTAACTAGAGGTCAATTCCTTGCATGGCAGGCAGACTGGTACGATTGTTGACGTACCTTGGCTAATAATAATCTAAAGAATGTCAAAAAAAACCTCCTTTAAATGGACTTTTAATAAATTAACGGGCCAGGGAAAATATGCCTCAGAGCAGGTACAACAGGGCTTTCCCTTGGGGCTCCTGGCCCAGGCCCATGGCGCTGCATTGGCAGCTTGGCGTGCTATCCCTGTAAAAGGATCTGTTCTCTCACCTTTAACTAAAATTATCCAAGGAAGTAATGAGGATTACTCTGAGTTTGTTGGTCGCCTCTTAGAGGCGGCTGAGAAAACACTGGGACCAGATAAAATTGAACAAAAAGAAAACAATCTTCTCAAACAATTGGCATTCGAAAATGCAAACTCTGCCTGCAAGGCCGCCCTCCGGGGCAAACATAAAGATAAAGACCTTCCTGACATGATCCGCTTGTGCCAAGAGGTGGACACTTTTACACATAAAATGTCTCAGGCCATTAATCTGGTTATGGGAGCATCCGCACAGCCTAGCGGCTCCAAATTTCCGTGCTTTAAATGTGGACAAACGGGCCATTTTGCAAGCCAGTGTCCACAACAGGAGGCTTCAGTCTTGCGCCCACAAGTTCAGCCTCAAGCCTTGAGCCAAACAGGGGCTACCCGGCCCCTACCCACAACAGTCTGCCCTCACTGCCGTCATGGTAAACATTGGGCTAATACTTGCTGCTCCCAAATGGATATCTCAGGCAACCCCCTCCCTCCCAGGGTGGGAAACATGCTGAGGGGTCAGCCCGGACCCCTCAACTGATCAATTTCTTGCTGGCCTCGGGGATAAACCAGCCATGCCACGATCAGGTTCCAACACAGTCAGTGCCAGGTCAGTCGCCTGCCTTTGCAGGGCCACCCCCGGGAGTGCAGGATTGGACCTCTGTGCCTCCGCCGACTCAATTCTAACTCCTGAAGATGGGGTCCAAATTATCCCTACAGGGATCTTTGGACCGCCCCCCCCCACAGACTTATTATTTAATTCTAGGCAGAGCCTCCAGTACATTAAAGGGTATTACTGTTTTCCCTTCCTTAATTGACAATGATTATACTGGAGAATTAAAAATCTTGGCCAGTAGTGCACGGGTTCCCCTCCCAATTATCAAGGGACAGTGCTTAGCCCAGGCCCTCCCCCTACCTCTGAATTCGGCTACTCCCTCCCTAGGCCCTTCTCGAGGAGCCTCCATCCCTGGGTCATCTGATATATTCTGGGTCCAACAGATGACTCGAGAGCGACCCACCCTAAAACTTAAACTTAATTTTAAAACTTTTGAGGGCCTTTTAGATACAGGAGCAGACTCCACGGTAATCTCACAAAAGGCTTGGCCCTCTGGTTGGCCCTCACAACCAACCTTGACTCAACTTCAGGGCATAGGTCAGTCCCTTAACACCCTCCAGAGCTCCCAGCTACTGACTTGGGAAGATTCTGAAGGTAACATTGGACATGTGTGGCCATTTATAGTTCCCGGGCTCCCTGTTAATCTTTGGGGAAGAGATATCCTCTCCCAAATGGGGGTCCTTATGTTTAGCCCCTCAGAAGCAGTCACTCAACAAATGCTTAAACAAGAATTTATACCTGGAAGAGGCTTGGGAAAAAATAATCAGGGAACGCCTGATCCCATTTCGGTCACCCCAAAATTCACACGAACAGGCCTTGGTTATGAATCACATTTTTCCTAAGGGCCATTGCTCCCCCTGCATTCCAGGCAGATAAAATAACATGGAAAAGTGATTCCCCGCAGCTGGAGTGATGGATCAGTGGTTAAGAGAGCTATCGGCTCTTCCAAGGGCCCTGGGTTCAACTCCCAGCACCCATATTGCAGCTCACAACTGTCCGTAAGCAGTTCAAGGTGGTCTGACACCCAAACACCAACGCACATAAAATAAAATTAAATAAATTATTAAAAAAAAAAAGTGATTCCCCTGTCTGGGTTGATCAATGGCCCCTTCCTCAGCAAAAATTAACAGCAGTCATTAACACATCTCCCCCTTTTTTATTTTGTTTGAACAGTAATTTTCCTACTGTCAATACAGCATTATGCCAGAAAGCCAACGTCTGAGCCTGGTGGAAGGCAATGCTTCAGCCGTTGCCCGTCATTGGAGCAACCTCCTCACTGCGAGGCTGTCCTGTCTTAGGTCGGTGAAGACTTATTTGCACTCTTCCGTCACTGACTTTCCAGATCGTCTGGCAAGAAAAATGTGATTTACACCCATCCCCGTGCAATGGGAAACAGATCCCCAGGGAGTGCAAGGGCTGTAAATCCAGATTGTGGCATGTGCTTGCAAAGACAGAGGCATCCTTTTCAAACATTATCGGGGGAGGTGACTTGCTCCAGAGCGGCTAGCGCCTGTACGATCACCACCTTGTACCACCTTGTCATGTTTTTGTTGGGTTTTGAGTTTGCAGAACAACCAGAGGACAAATATTAAACCACAGCATAGGGCAGCGCCAAATAATCCAACCCCAACCCATTCTTTGAAGAAGGAGAAAGCCGAAGATATCCATGACGAGAGTCCCTCTGTAAGCGACAGGTCCAGGCGTGTGGAATTGACCTGGATAATGGCAGTTCTTAATTCTCTTAAGGTTTGTTCAAATTCTGCTGTCCAATTCTGTAAAATAAATTGAGAAAGACTCTTTGACAGATTAGCTGCCCTGTTGAAATTTTCATACTGGATGGAAGTAACACACAATCCGGGAAGTTTTTGTTCACATCCTAATTGGGCTAATTGCCACAACACATCTATTTGTTCTTGAACTAAGTCAATGCGCTGGTCCACCTTGAATTTGAGTATTGGCTGAATTTTGGCGGTCTAAAGCCACAGACACAAATGCAGACAAGTCATTGACTGCCTATACTGTCTGGACAGAAGTGGACAGAGCCATGGCTGAGGCTGTGACTGAGGCGGCCACCGCAGCGGTGGCGACGATGCCCACAATGATGGCTGACATGCCAAAATCTCTTTTGTTCTAAATAATGTCATACTCCCAGCGACTTTCACAGGTACAAAACGAGGCATGCGAGTGACCACAGCTATAGGATAATTTTGAGCATCCCAACATAGGGCATAAAAGCAGCCTCCCAAATTGCAATTTAGATTCCCATTAGACATCAACGTGGTACTATTGCTGACTATCCAAATAAAAGGGTGCCAAACACACACAGGAGAAGGAGGGTAGGCCTCTGAGGCAAAGGGTTTATAACAGTATCAAGAGACTGGTTTAGAAAACTCCCTCCCAGGCTAGGTGAGAAGGAGAATATGTCTGGGATAGCCCACACTGTTTCCCTGGATTGACATCCAGTCCATGGCAAAGCGAGATTTTTTGTCGGTGTTTCTCTACAAAAAGGGGCCATTTTTGGTTGATTTGGCACAACTTGAGAGTCGACCTTTTTTGGCATGGCGGGCCACCATCCATAGAGGATGGAGGCGTTGGCCACTATTTTTCCTTTATCTCCCCAGTGGGCTTCCTTTTGCCATGCTGCTGATTGATTTACAATCTGAATTTTAAATCAGCGTCCTCCTGGTCATTATACACAATAAAGCAGAGGCTCGCTTTTAATGGTATAGATCTATTCTCTTTTAGCTGCTGAATCTGTGTATCTTTTGGTAAATAAGCAAGGCCCAATTCTTTGCTGGTGGAGAAGAACCTGGGGAAGACCTGTGCATTATACATCACCGGCATCGGGAGTGGGAATGTCGACATGATTTCCCAACAGTGTTCCCCTGTCGTGAGAGTCACCATCTGCATAATTATAACAAGAAGTATCCACATTCTCATCATCTGTCCTCTTGGTTGATTCCACAATCCTCCTAGTAAGCCTTTCAGGTACCCAGAATGGATTGTCTTCACCCTGTGGAAAAACACAAACAGCTCCCCTGGATCTTATAAGAATAGGATCCGGTCCTTTCCATGTGTTAGTCAGAACATCTTTCCATTTAACCATCTCTTTTGGCCTATTAGGCTCTGAATAATGTCTTTCTGCCGCAGTATGGCCTTTGTCATCCAAGTTTAAAAAATTTAGGGTAAAGAGTGCCATGGAGACGGCCACTCTTGGTACTGAGGGAAGAACATCCTCTACTCCTTCTTTTTGTTTTATTAAGTAAGATTTGAGTGTGCGATGTGCACGTTCTACAATCCCTTGTCCTTGAGGGTTGTAGGGAAGGCCAGTCAGATGAGTGACGTTCATCTGATGACAGAACTGCTGAAATTTTTGTGAAGTATATGCAGGTCCATTGTCAGTTTTGAGAGTCTTAGGTGTTCCCCAAGCACTCCATGCCTCAAGGCAATGTTGTATCACATGTGAGGCTTTTTCTCCTGTCAGTGGTGTGGCAAATATAATGCCTGAGCATGTATCAATGGAAACATGCAGGTATTGAAGTCTTCCAAAAGAAGAGACATGAGTAACATCCATTTGCCAAATCTGTAATGGTCTTATGCCCCATGGGTTTATCCCTATACGGGGTACGGGTAGAAACTCACAACAATTTTTACATTGAGTCACAATATCTCTGGCTTCCTTTCTGGCTATAGAAAAGCGACGGCGGAGAGTCTCAGCCGTCACATGGAAGCGTTGATGAAATTCTTTTGCTGCATCAGCCTGGGAGGACAGTGCAATAGCTATAAGTCGAGTAGCTTTATCTGCCAAATCATTGCCCCGGGACATTGGACCTGGCAGGCCCAAATGTGCCCTGACATGGGTAATGTATATGGGAGTTCTTCTATTTTGTAAGGTCAATTGTATTTGCTGAAGAATAGAAGCGACTTTACTAGAGGGCTTAATAACTCCCGCGGCCTCCAATAGGTTAACTGCATTAACCACATAACAGGAATCTGACACCATGTTTAAGGGCTCTGAGAAAGCTTTTAGAACTTCTAGGACCACCAAACACTCTACCACTTGAGGTGAGGTTTCTTTATAGTTTTTAGACACTACCTTATTATTAACCACATAAGCACCAATTCCAGTTTTTGAACCATCTGTATATACTATTATTCCATCTTTAAGTGGGGACTTAACTGTCATTTGTGGAAACACCACAGCTTGATTTAATGCAAATTGTAAAATAGGATGTTTTGGAAATGATTATCAATTCGTCCTGCAAAGGAGGTAATCAAAACAGCCCAATCATTAGAAGTGGCCGCTAGGGTTTGAACTTGTGCAGCAGTATAGGGTACAATTAGGAGTTTGGGCTCTTGCCCAAAATGGGTAATTGCTGACTTTAATCCCCTAAGGGCTAATTGTGCAATGGCATTGGGATACCAGTCTATAATCTTAGCAGGAGATGCATTTGGATGGATCCATAATAGCGGTCCATCTTGCCATAACACAGCAGTTGGCAGCTGAAATGTCTTAAAGACACATAAATCAAAAAAACGTGTATTATCAATGCGTCGTAATTGTGCGTTTTGTAAAGCTATTTCCACCTTTTGCAGGGCTTGGCTAGCTGCAGGAGTAAGACTCCTGGGAGAGGAGATATGAGGATCTCCCTTCAGGATATCAAACAAAGGTCTTAATTCAGCAGTAGGAATTTTTAAGAAAGGTCGAAGCCAATTAACATCTCCTAACAATTTTTGAAAATCATTTAAGGTACGGAGATGATCTCTCCTTATTTCTACTTTTTGAGGTACAATTTTTGTAGGGGACACCACGGATCCCAAGAATTGTCCGGTATCTGCAATCTGCACTTTGTCTATAGCAACATGTAGTCCCCATTGTTTTAAGATTTTTAGCAGAAAAGAGTAGGCCTTTTGAAGCATTGTCATATCTTTATGGCATAAAAGAATATCATCCATATAGTGAAGCAAGATTAACGAAGGATATTGCTCTCTTAACGGCAGCAATGCTTCTTGAACATAAAGTTGACACATAGTGGGACTATTAGTCATTCCCTGTGGCAGGACTTTCCATTGATAGCGCTTATTAGGTTCTGCGTGATTAATAGAGGGAATGGTAAAAGCAAATCTAGGCCTATCTTTGGGAAACAGAGGTATGGAAAAAAAGCAATCTTTAATATCTACAATAATTAGGTTCCAGCCTTTAGGTAGGGCCAATAGCATAGGAAGGCCTCTCTGTACGGGGCCAAACATATTCATTTGTTCATTAATGGCTCTCAAATCATGTAACAATCTCCATTTGCCTGATTTTTTCTTAATCACAAAAATTGGAGTGTTCCATGGAGATGTAGATGGTTCAATGTGACCCAAATTTAATTGTTCTTTTACTAGCTGAGTCACCGCTTCTAGCTTTTCAGAGGATAGAGGCCATTGAGGAACCCATACAGGGTCCTCTGTTTTCCAAGGTATGGGTCGTGCTGTCCCAATGGCCCCTAGGAAAAACCCAAACCTTGTCTGGCTTGGTTTCCTGTGGGTGAAATAGTTTCTATCCTTCCTTGTTCTCGATTACCCAATCCTTTTCCTATTTTGTACCCCATCTTTGACATAATGCCTTTTGCTTTATGATGAGTATCTCCCAGAAGGGGCACATTTGGGGTCTTCGTTTGATAGGGTCAAACCCATATGTTGCATAATGTCTCTTCCCAAAGATTAACTGGGAGAGGGAGCACATATGGTATAAATTTTCCTTGCTGACCTTCTGGGGTTTCCCATATTAAGGCAGCAGAGCTAATTGAGGGGCAGGATTGATATCCTAGACCTTGTAAAGAATGAGATGATTGGGTGATGGGCCAGGCTTTAGGCCACCAGTGAGAGGAGATTATGCTTTTATCGGCTCCTGTATCTAAAATACCTTCAAAAGTTTTACCATTAATTTTTAAATGAAGCCTGGGTCTCTCATGTAGAGGGACCATCAAGTAAGCAAATCATTGCCTGAAGAGCCCATTTTGGCAATTTTTGGTCTGGAGGATCCTCCTCTATATCGGGAGGAGTAACAATTGAGCGATTCTGTCTCCTTTTGAGATTGAAAAAAACTCCTTTTGGACTAGAGCATAAAATTTGAATTTCTGTAGAATGTTGATTATCTACAATTCCAGGGTATACTATTAGACCTTGTAAGGTAAGTGCGCCTCGACCCAGTATGAGGCCAACAGTTCCTGGAGGCAAAGGTGTTATGGTCTCTGCAGGAACTGGTTGAACACTCATTTGTGGCATTAGTAAGAAGTCGGAGGCGGCACGCAGGTCTACTCTTGTGGAGTGTCCTGAGCTGTGTATCTGTTGTCCTCTTGGGTTCTGATAAACTGGTTCCCATATCTTTGAGGGCCCTGGGACCGAGGGCCCAACGGGCCGTTTTTTGGCGCGTCAGTAGTCTGATTGTTAATGGGTGGGAGGAGTCTCCCTTGGACATCTCTCACCGAGCGGCATTGACTAGCTTTATGATATCCTTTGCCACAACGGTTGCAGAGGGTCGGTGTTTCCCCCCTTCTATTTGGATTTTTGCAATCTTTTTTAAAATGCCCAGGTTTGCCACAGCTATAGCAAGTCCTTTGGTTGGTCTTACCAACGGGGTGTTTTTGAGACTGGAGGATAGCAGCCGCTAGGCCCGCATTGGTAAGCGGTCCTCCGAGGTCTCTGCACACTCTAAGCCAATCTTGTAATCCCTTGTTCTTTCTGGGGGCTATGGCTGCCCTACATTCTTGAGTAGCTTGTTCAAATATCAGCTGTTCAATAAAAGGTTCAACTTGTTCTATATCTCCAAAGATGCGCCCTGCGGCCTCTGTCATTCTAGCCACAAAATCTGAAAACGATTCTTGAGGTCCTTGTATAATCTTTGTAAGCTGCCTATTGGCCTCTCCCTTACGAGATGGCGCCTTCCAGGCCTTAATGGCCGTCTGAGAAATCTGAATATAAGCTCCCCAATGATAATTTGTTTGGTCCGCGGTAAAACATCCTTGGCCTGTTAACAGATCAAAGGTCCAATCTCTCTGTTCAGGGGTAAGAGCATAGGCATTTGCTCGAGCCTGTGTTTGGGCAGCCTCAAACCAGAGGGCTCTCCATTCCATGTATTGACCCATACTTGGAAGGGCAGCCTTTGCCACCATTTGCCAGTCAGCAGGAGTTAAAGCAGTATTGGCAAGTCTATCTAATTGCACCAAAGTAAAATTTGCATTAACTCCATATTTGCGGATAGATTCAGCCAATTCTTTTAATTGATTATAATCTACAGGTGCATGTACTCGTCCTCCATTTTCTGTTTCAAAAACAGGAAAGGTCATTTGAATCTTTTTTCTAACTTTATCTGGCATAAAAGAGAAATTTGCCTCATAAGGCGGAGGTGCAGTAGGCACCATTCAAGGAGGGGAAGTGCGAGGGAGTTTTTTATTTATCCTTCGCTCATCTGGATAATATCTCTCCTCCTCATATTTGGCCGCTTCTTCATCTAGTTCGGCCTCCTCCTCTGAATCTGCATCAGAGGTACCAGGGCTGGAGCTATCAGAACTGTCGAGGTTCAGTGCTTTTAGCTCCCTTACAGGATAGAGTCCATTTGGTCCTTCCGTTAGAGGATCAAGAGGGGAACTGGACTCTTTAGGGGGTTTCACTCCTTTTTAGGAGGGTCCTTAGCTTTTTGTTTTTACGGGTATTCTTTTTCTTGCAGCGCACCCAACCTCTCACTGCGTTGGTTTCTGATATGCTGTCCTGAACTTCCTCGAGGGCCACCTGTCCATCAACCACGTTTTTGCAATTATCATCTTCTAAGCAGTTTTTAACAAGTTTCCAGATTGCCTTGGTGCCCAATCTCAAGTCATTGTTCGCTAGGTGGCGATCAAGGTCTTTGCCTAACTTGTTCCACGATTCAACTGTGAGGGACCCTGAACATGTGTACCAGGGGCCACCGATCCACCTCTTCTACAAAGTTCTTAAGGGTTCTGTGTGCTATCTTAATGTCCCGCTGTTTTAAGACTGCCTCGAGTGTGGTTACAACCGATTGTGTGGATCCCATGGTGGTCGCAGTTTATCTACATCTGCCTTATGGCCACCGAATAAAACGAAAGTAAAATTACATGGATTATTTACCTCCGTCTTTTAGGCTGCGTTCTACCCACTCTGAGAGGCTTCTCTGCTGCTCTTTTATCTACAGGAGACTTATAACAGGGTTTTAGGAGGTCTCGCCGCTCATGTACCTCGGTCTTATAGACACCCTCCAAATTTAACAATAGCCACCTTGGAAACAAACCAACAAGAGAAGTGCAACCATGACAGTAAATATCAGGATCAGCCCAAAAATTTCAGAGACATGGATACCTCTCCGAACTTACCTATCCCTGCAGTTCTGAATCCTCCTTGAAATCAAGGGGTCTCCGAAGGTGCTGACGATGTTGTGGTCAATATTCCCGGGTTTCGGCACCAGGTGTGGCTCGCGTTACCTTCTCGCCAGCAAGAACGACGCAGCACACACAGGATCCTTCTGCAGTAAAGCTTTAATGCATCTTGAGAGGGAGAGCATAAGCTTACATCGAAACGGAGACCCCAAATGGCAGAAACCCATCCCTTATATAGGAAACTGTCCTCCGCCTAGGATGTGTCAGTCCCTGATTGGCTGTTGGTCATCGGGCGAGATGATGTATCATCCCCTGATTGGCTGCTCACCCATCACCCCATATGTTGCCCCGGGCTGGGCTCGTGACAACGGTTGCCCAATCGTCATAACGGTTTACCAGTTTTGAGGAACCAGCGCCATGGCAACCAAACCCTGGCTCTCCACACAGTTGGTGCAGGAACAGCTTTCTGCTGGACACATTGAGCCTTCTACTTCCCCATGGAACACTCCCATATTTGTCATACAAAAAAAAGGGGGAAAATGGAGGCTCCTCCAAGATCTTAGAGAAATCAACAAAACCATGGTGCCGATGGGGGCGCTTCAACCAGGACTTCCCTCACCGGTAGCCATTCCACTAGGTTATACAAAATTGGTTATTGATTTAAAAGATTGTTTTTTCTGTATTCCCCTTCACCCCGAGGATTGCAAACGCTTCACCTTTAGTGTCCCTATTGTTAATTGCATTGGCCCGTCACCCCGCTTTCAATGGAGAGTCTTGCCCCAGGGAATGGCCAACAGCCCCACCCTCTGCCAAAAGTATGTTGCTCAGGCTATCGATCCCCTTAGGATAAAGTATCCTGACACATACTTCATTCACTATATGGATGATATTTTATTGGCAGGGCCAGACGCTACTAAATTACAGATCATTGGGCAAGAATTAATCCTTGTACTCTGACAGCTGGGACTTCAAATAGCCCCTGAAAAAGTTCAAACTCACCCCCCTTATTTCTTTCTTGGCTTTGAGCTTTTACCCAACCATGTCCTGTCCCAAAAGATTCAACTTAGACGGGACTCGCTGGCAACCTTAAACAATTTCCAAAAATTGTTGGGAGATATAAATTGGCTTAGGCCCTACTTAAAACTTACTACTGGGGAGCTAAAACCCCTTTTTGATATTTTGCGGGGAAACCCTGACCCGGCTTCTGCTCGCCAGCTTACACCTGAAGCCATTAAGTCTTTGGACATAGTAGAAAAGGCCATACAAAATCAAAATGTTGGATATTATTCACCAAAATATCACTTTGGCTATTAATCCTCCCCACAACTTTTATGCCTACTGGACTCTTGTGGCAAACTAAACCCTTGTTTTGGATTCATCTTCCAGCATCTCCCTCTAAAATTCTTTCCACTTATCCCTCATTGGTTGCCCAAATTTTTAGACAAGGCAGAGAAACATCCCTTAAACTTTTTGGAAAAGACCCGGATGTTGTCTGCACACCGTATACTTCCTCCCAAATACAGTGGCTGATTCAGACCTCTGACGATTGGGCTGTCAATAGCACTTCCTTTCAGGGGAGGCTTGATAACCATTACCCTGCTGATAAACTTATTCAGTTCTTACATAGGCAATCTGTCTTTTTTCCAACACGGACCAAGTTTTCTCCCATCCCTGCAGCCACGTTGGTTTTCACCGACGGCTCCTCCTCAGGAATTGCTGCCTTTAGTATTCAAGGACAGGTGTTTCAGTCACAGACAGATTTTTCATCTGCCAATTGGTAGAATTAGTTGCTGTTATAAAAGTTTTTGAGATTCTTACAGATCGGGCCTTTAATCTCTACACTGATAGTGCTTATGTTGCTACATCTGTTCCACTTCTAGAGACTGTCCCATGTGTTAAGCCCTCCACAAATGCTTCCCCCCCTCTTTTCAAAGTTACAATCCCTCATTTTAAAACGCTTGCATCCTTTTTTTATTGGACATATACGGGCCCACTCTGGGCTCCCCGGACCTCTGAGGGAGGGCAATGACCAAGTGGACCAAGCTACTCAGCCTAAGCTAACCCTCTTCGCGACGTTGCCTAAGCAATCCGACCCTCTGTTACAAGCCCAGGAAGCCCATCGCCTGCATCACCTTAATGCTCAGACCCTCCGACAAATGTTTTCCATTACGAGAGATCAGGCGCGACAAATAGTACGCCAATGCAAAAATTGCTTGGTGTTCCTGCCTGAGCCTCACTTGGGAGTCAACCCCCGAGGCCTTACGCTGGGAGAACTTTGGCAGATGGATGTTACTCATTATTCTCCTTTTGGAAAATTAAAATACATCCATGTATCTATAGATACCTTTAGTGGGTTTATTTTTGCCTCCCCCCAGACTGGAGAGGCTACTAAGCATGTTATAAACCACATTTTGGCCTGTTCCGCCCTTACACCCCTACCAAAGGTTATAAAAACAGACAATGGCCCTGGATATACCAGCAATGGCTTTAAACAATTTTGTGCCCAGTTAAAAATCAAACATCTTACTGGCATACCTTATAACCCACAAGGCCAGGGCATAGTAGAAAGGGCACATCAGACCCTTAAAAACATGATCCAAAAGTTACAACACTCCAGATTTCAGCTTGCAGTCCACAGCTGATCCCGGAACAGAGTTAAACAGGTGAAAATCTGCTGAGACAAATTTAGACTGGAGACAGAAGTTAAAATTTGTCTATTAAATGGGAAAGATCAGGGAAAATCTCATCTGCGATCCTTTTGAGCTATGCCAGATCCAGGTCACATCCTGAAACTTATATGAAATTTTTTTAGTACACAAAAGGAAATATACAATTTTAAATACTCAGAAAAGTAACATATCAGCAAATCAAACATTTTGAGAGTAACAGGTAAAACTGTATCCCACTGAATGAGTATCAGTTAGCTGTTTTGTTTTTTTTTTTTTATAACCTTTATACACAACTTAAGTGTGTCCACAGTAACATTTTTTCCTGTGGGCATAGCTGTTGGTAATTAGTCACGAATGGTTATATACTCAGCATCTACTTTTAGCTCCCACTTTTATGTTTACACTGGAAAGTTAGGCAGAAATACATTACTACTGGCTTTAGTGCTAAACCCTGGATGCTTGGACTTTCCTTAACAAAGCAACTAGAAGGATTAGGTTTAAGATATTCCTGTGTCAAAATCTACCCCAGAAATGGCAGATATTAAGAATATCATACTAAAAGCTATGACTTTTGGGACAGATATACACATTAAACAGATGTTTTTAACATAACGAGAAGCACCTTTAAGTCTATCTCCAGAAGCCAACCAAAGGAAATTAAAATCTCAACCTGGTGACTGAATAATAAGCAGTTATTGCTCCATCAACTTATCAGAACTCTATTGATCAATGCCAAAACTCTGAACTTCTGAAATCTTATAACATAAGCACAACAATAGCAAAGAGGGGGGAGAAATTTAAAATATCTCCCATTTTTAATCTGCTTTAAAATATTTTTTATATCATTATAACTTATATATCTTAAAAAAACCTACTTAGACTCTCCAATCTTTTGCATTTATCAACCCTGAAACATTTTTTTTCAGACCAAATAACAACACTCTAGATTTTTACAACCTAAACTCCTGTATCCTGAGACCCTACATAAGCTCCATTTATTTATATTAAGACACAGGCAACTAACATGAGTCCTGTGAGCAAGACAAACCTGTTTTTCTTCTAAATAAGAGATCTAGTACCTAGTAGTTCTAGCTAATGAACTGATTAATGAGCTAACAGTCGATCTAATTGTCTTCTCTCTAGCTGCAAATCTACCGTAAGCTTAGCATAGCCATTAAGGTGTTCAGAGACATGAGAAGGCTAAATAAATATACCAATTTATGTGCCAATCAAAGTGACAGGGATGACTAGTTAGTCCATTACCTAGGCAGTGTCGCTGGCTCCTGTCTCATGGCATCCTGAACAGAGGCAGTTCTGCCAGGCACATAAGATGAGAGACTGTTTCTGTGGAGAAAGAAACGAGAGAATGGCCTCACCTCGCCCTTAGCAACGTGAAACATTGACTCCAGGTGTCCACAGTTTTGGCTGGGCCTTAGCAGTGGGCCAGTTGAGGCAGTATTGCCCAGTGGTTAGCATATCACAATCCAGAGTAGCAGTCATCTGTCATTGTGCCCAAATCTTCTCGGAGACCTTGGGGGAGCTACTACCAAGAATTCGGGACTTCCTGTCACAATAAGCTTACACATGTTAAAATGCCATATTCAGATTTCTGACAAGCTTGAGGGCCAGCATATCTGAGTTACTCTTTGTCTATCTTTATAATCTGCTCTAAACTGTGTCCTATAAAACAGAATGCTATCTAGAACCATATTTTAAGTAGATTTATAAAGGCAACTCAACATCTTAACCAACTGTAGTTATTAGCATAACTTTAAATCTACTCTTTTTGAACTAAAATTAAAGTAAACCTTTTAATTAGATATAGTTTATAGAGAGGCTAGCAAATCTTTCTGTTCCTACCACTTACATTAAAATTGAACAGTAAAAAGCTTTGCATTTAGCACTAATCAGATGACTGAACATAACATTTTAAAAACTGTAAGTTTTTTAATTAGCACAAACGATACGGCAGGATTTTATTTAGTAAAATTAATAAGATACCGAAGATCATTGTCATACCCAAATGCCTGATAAACTTTAAACATTTTTTTTTTAAACCCGTTTTTGTACAGAAACATTACACTTACGGCCGGCATAAAAACCTTTGGGTCGGGTTTTTGGAGTCCTGGGGACCCGGGACGAGCCCCCAAAATGTTGTGCCCAGTTTACGAACCCCAAAAGACGAGGAGCATAAACCCAATGAGAAAATTATAAAGATTATGAGGGCGTTTAAATAGAAGCGGCTTGGGAAGGGGGCTGGGGGATGGCGCGGGAGAGGGAGGCACACGGGAGGCGGGGCCTCCTAGCCTGAACTAAAGATGGCGCCGGCCACGTGAAAGGCTCTGATGTAACCAAGGTCCCGCCCATTTTTCCCAAAGCCAAGATGGCTGCACCCAGGCACCGGCCACATGGAAGACTCTGATGAAAGCCAAGATGGCTGCGCCCAGGCATTTAGCGGGAATTTTAAAGTTTGGAAAACTCCCTACCGAGTTTTGAAAAGTTAGTTACGGCGCTGTGTGCCCAGGCGGTGGTAGCGGCAGTGTTGGCGGGAGCTGCAGCGGCGAAAGTTTATTCACTGGGTCAAAGGCAGAACTCCTTAGATTTAGTTTAACGGAGGACAGGAGGAACAGAGAGAAGTTTTAGACTGAAGGAGAAAGAAAGAAATAGGTCCCCAAAAGCTCCGGTGTGCTCGGTAAACTTAAGGGGGGTACCTAATCTGTCCCAATGCACCAATGTTAGGAAATGTGCACCTGTAGAGGTTACACGCGGGTCCACAAATCACACCACGAGATCGTTTCCACGCGGGAGGTTTATTAAGGGAGGGGGTTACAGAGAGGGAGATAGAGAGAGAGAGAGACAGAGCCAGAGAGAGGAAGCAGAAGGAAGAGAGGGGGCCAAGGGGAGGGCCCCCGTTCTCTTATAGGGTGACCCAGGGACATGTGCAGGTGGCTTTAGGTGTCTTCACAACTGCCTGATAACTGGTCTATCAAGTCCCTTGAAGCTGGCCATAGAAGTGCCTGTTTACTGATCCCAACAGTCTCATAGACTAAAAATTAGGACTTCTCTGCATGAAAGTAAAAGTGGGGTTCAATAACATTAATTGTTCTTTACACTTAAGTTCTTTACACTTAACATCTATGTTAGACTCTCATCCATGTTCTTCTAATCCCCTGTATGTGCAATTCTTCAAGATAGTTTTCATTTGTGATGTAAAGAATATTCTAAGTTCCTTTTGATAGCAATGTGGGAAGATATGAAAAAGAGTAGCAACTGTAGATGACAGGCTAAAAGCATGTTTTGGCAAAGGCTAGAAAGAAGAAAAAGAATTTTAGCACTGGAGGGTATAGCTGTTGGGTTTGCTACAGATCCATCTTCGATCTGCATAGACCCTGGCACTGCTGACCCCATTGTTGTTCAGGTAGGCATGGTTTTCCTCTCCCCGGATGGGAAACCTGAAAAGAAACCAAACATAGTAAGTCTGCAGAGCCCAGAACTGCATTCACTCCTGCAATGAAATCTCACCCATCTCCACTGCTTATTTGTAACATGAATGTAGTCAAAGAAAGAAAGTCCTGTGCCA